>SJYC01063687.1:0-97107 GCA_006408675.1 Madoqua kirkii
GATTGCCAGGAGAAATATCAATAACCTCAGATACGGAGATGACACCACCCTTATGGCAGAAAGTGAAGAGGAGCTAAAGGGCCTCTTGATGAAGGTGAAAGAGGAGAGTGAAAAAGTTGGCTTAAAGTCCAACATTCAGAAAACGAAGATCATGGCATCCAGTCCCATCACTTCATGGCAAATAGATGGGGAAACAGTGTCAGACTTTATTTTTGGAGGCTCCACATCACTGCAGATGGTGACTGCAGCCATGAAATTAAAACACACTTACTCCTTGGAAGGAAAGTTATGACCAACCTAGACAGTATATTCAAAAGCAGAGACATTACTTTGCCAACAAAGGCCCATCTAGTCAAGGCTATGGTTTTTCCAATGGTCATGTATGGATATGAGAGTTGGACTGTGAAGAAAGCTGAGCACTGAAGAATTGATGCTTTTGAACTGTGGTGTTGGAAAAGACTCTTGAGAGTCCGTTGGACTACAAGGAGATCCAACCAGTTCATCCTAAAGGAGATAAGTCCTAGGTGTTCATTGGAAGGAATGATGCTGAAGCTGAAACTCCAGTACTTTGGCCACCTCATGCGAAGAGTTGACTCATTGAAAAAGACCCTCATGCTGGGACAGATTAGGGGCAGGAGGAAAAGGGGACGACAGAGGATGAGATGGCTGGATGGCATCACCGACTCGATGGACATGAGTTTGGATAAACTCCGGGAGTTCGTGATGGACAGAGGCCTGGCGTGCTGTAGTTCATTGGGTCGCAAAGAGTTGTACAGACTGAGTGACTGAATAGAACTGAACTGAAGGGACAGACATTGTGCTGAGACATCTCCCTATGTTATCTTGATTGTTCTTTCCAACAACCATATGTAACAAATATAACTACCTCCATTTTCAGGCCAGGAAACTAAGACTCAGAGAGGTGAAACAACCTGCCTGCCCCACACAGAGAAGTAAGTCAGAAAGATAAAAGCAAATATTGCAGGTATGCTGCTACTGCTACATATATATGGATCTGGAAAAACAGTACTGATGCACCTGTTTGCAGGGCAGGAATAGAGACGAAGACTTAGGAAGGAGAGGGTGGGATGAATTGAGAGAGTAGCCCTGACGCATACACACCGTCGTGTGTAAAGCAGACAGCTAGTGGGCAGCTGCTGTAACTTAGGGAGCCCAGCCTGGTCCTCTGTGTTGACCCAGAGAGTTGGAATGGGCAGGAGGATGGGAGGGAGGCTCACAAGGAAGGGGATACACACACACACACACACACACACATAGTTATGGTGCGCCAGAAACCAACACAACATTGTAAAGCAATTATCCTCCAGTTAAAAAATTAAAAAATAAGAAACAAGCAGAACTATGATGATGACTGAATAGGAAGCTGGTGGCCTCAGCCTTGCTGCCCTGCAGCATCTTGGGCATGACTGCCCGTAGACTAGGAGGGCGTCGCGCCAGTGCTTGCCGAGGGCCAGGTGCTGGCCTGAGTCTACAGGGACCAGTCCCCCAGGGCAGGTGTGGACACAACTGCTGTCCTCCAGGAAAGCACAGCTCTGCCGCATTTGCAACCCCCCAGGAGGTGCTCTTGCCACCCCATCATTTCTATTGTCTTTATTACAGTGGCCATGGCAGTGCCAAGCTCCCCCTACATACCTGCGACACATACAGAAACATCTGCCCCTCCACTCCAACATCCTGGGGAGCTGCCACAAGTATAGTCAGAAACTCCCTTTTTATTAAAAAAAATTAGTGGTTTGAAGATGAGACACATTCCATTAGAATCCACTTCCTGAAAAATTCACTTCTCAGGACATGTTAATATCTACCTGCTAATCTGTGACTGTCCTACTTGCTCTTGGACAAGCTCCGACCTGCCAGCCTTGGAATAGTGTAGTGCTGGGAGAGTGCAGGGCAGGGCTGACGCGGGGTCAGCCAACATGTCCTGTCCTCAGTGTTCCGTCCTCACTGTCCCCCCACCATCTCCCACCTTTAGGGAACACTCAGGTCAGCCTCCCCTGCTTCTTCCTTCCCTGGCACAATCTCAGGAAAGGGCCTATGAAGCACAGTCCAAGGTACTAGGGACCAATCAGCTTCAAGGCATCATTGGTGCCAGAAGCAACTGCATCTCTATGGATGCAAAAGGATTCCACTGAAGGAATGCATCTTGGGAATTCTTGGTATGGAGATGGAGAAGAACCTTACATGGGGGAGGGTGGTCAGGGGGAGACAAGGGGCATGGGAACGAGGCCTCCCCAGAGCAGGAGGTCAGCGAGACTCCTCCTAGTCAGGGGAACTGGTGTGGACTGGCAAGGGAGGAAGACTGGAGAACTGGTGCTGGGGAGAGTCTGTACTCCCAGCTTTGGCCTCATGGAGGGGCTTATACTCTGGGATGGATACCTGGGCACAAGAGAGCCCCGTTCTAGCCTTGATTAAGCTTGAGTCTGGTTTACTAACAGTTAAAAGGTTAGAAAGAGTTTAACAGCTCAGATGGTCTACATTCTCTTTGATATGAGAACAGGATGTAAACAAGAAAATAAAATCCTAGGAGTTAACCTCTTTAACTCTGATTCAATGCTGGAGCACTTGCTGTTTGGTATGGGGAGCTATTCATATGCTTAAAGAAAGGGCATGAGGGGATGAGTCATGAGGCTTCTCTGGATCAGCTGAAGAATGCACTTGCTGTTTGGACAAACCATATAACAAGGCAGCACCTTGCCTACCTGGGGCCACCGACCTTGGAGCAAGTGAATTCCTCCAGAGGAAACAATCAGCTGAAGCTGACTTGCAAATTCAGCCAACTCAGCAAAATTCAGCTCGGTTTGCAAGACTCAGCCACCAGTGATGCTGGGGGCTGCGTCCTCAGGCTGGCCAGCCACCACCGCTTCCGGAGGGGGCTACGTCCACAGGCTGGCCTGCAGGATTTATCAAATGAAACACTAGGTGCCCACCCAACTGGCTCTGAATTTCAGACAAGCAAGTAATTTTTTTTAGCATAAGTAGGTCCCAAATATTGCATGGGATATACTTATTCTGAAAATTCACTTTTTGTGAGAAGTTCTTCGAGGACATACTTATGCTAAAAAGTTATTTACTGTTTATCTGAAATACGAATTTAACTGGGCATTCTGTTTCTTACCTGGCCACCTCTCCTCATGGTCTCAGATCTTGGGCTTCAAATATTCATCTCCTGCCCATGGAGTCTGTCTGGAGCTGTCTTTTTCTTTGCAGAAGGTGGGCCTGATCAGGCTGTGAGGTGGAGATAAGACCCTGGCATTCCAGATGAAAGACCGATTGGATGCATTTGAGAAACCCCACTTGAGGAAGTAACTCCACAGGAAGGCAAAGATCCTCAGCATCACAGCTAGTACTTTTGCACCCATGGAAGGCTCCCTGGGCATTTCTTTGCTTCTCAACAAGCCAGCAGCTCTGGGCCACACAAGTAAACTCCAGGGGACCACATTATGGTGTGTGGGGTGTGGGGATAAGTGAAAGTGAAAGTCGTTCAGTCCTGTCCGACTCTTTGAGACCCCATGGACTATACAGTCCATGGAATTCTCCAGGCCAGAATACTGGAGTGGGTAGCCTTTTCTTTCTCCAGGGGATCTTCCCAACCTAGAGATTAAACCCAGGTCTCTCATATAGCACGCAGATTCTTTACCAACTGAGTCACAAGGGCAGCCCTGGGAGCTATATTCTCTCCATGGCAGAGACAAGGTGGGAGAACATTAGAATTGTGTCTAAAGAGTTCTAATTACTCAACCGACATACCCACTACTACATCCTGGAGAGTGAGCGCATCCCTGCCCTACTGGTTCACCTGGGAAGGGGCCCCAGACAATGGGATACATCCCTTACCAGCAGGGAATGTATCCACACAACAGAAAATACTCTCTGGGGGGACCCATTAGATAAAGTCCTGGTTGAGTCTTTCCTAAGGGGCTCTGGGCCTTCTGCAGCTAGATGCTCTCTAATCCCCATCACATTCCAATGCGGTAAGAAGGTGAAGGAATTATAGATGTACAATTGCTATCAGGAGGATTCAGGCGGATTTTTCCTTGCCCACTTTCTCTATCTCCTCCTCCTTGTCATGCTATTAAGAATAATGCCTTGCACATAGAGAGCGCTTTACAATTTAGGAAGAGCTTTCCGGGCATTATCTCCAGTGATCCCCCTGGGTGGCCACCTGATGCCCTGTGCTGGACTGAACAACTTTAACCTCAGTCCTTTCTCCCCTTTGGCCCACACACACATGAGCATGGGCACATGGGCACACCTTGCAGATACAGGTGTGTCTCATCCATAAACCCAATGCCTGCACTCCTTGCAGGTCAAGACATGGGCCTACAGCTCATCCAATGCCCCCCAGACCTAGTGCATCTTTGGGTGGCCCTTCCCTACCAATACCATAGGTCCTCAAGAAGACAAGCCAGCAAGTTCTTGGGACATCACACCCTGTACAGAGGAGCTATTGCCAGAACCGCCCTGCCCAAGGGAATTCCAGCTTGCTGGCAAATGTTCTCTTGCATACCTCCTATAGGCCAGGTCCTTTACACTGTACTACAGAGTATGCTATTCTTTTGAAAGGAAAGCAGTGTTACCCAGTTTTATAAATGTTTGAACTAAGTTTCAGAAAGTGAAAGTGAAAGTTGCTTGGTCATGTCTGACTCTTTGTGACCCCATGGACTATACAGTCCATGGAATTCTCTAGGCCAGAATAGTGAAGTGGGTAGCCTTTCCCTTCTCCAGGGGATCTTTTCAACCCAGGGATCGAACCCAGGTCTCCAAAATTTCAGGTGGATTCTTTACCAGCTGAGCCACCAGGGGAAAAGAATACTGGAATATTCTGGAGTGAGGTTTCAGAGAGAATCAATATTCACTTCTAGTCCTAGCCAGAAAGTGCCAGAACTGAGATTCAAACCTAGGAACCCAAATTAATATTTGTATTATCTGTAGAGTTCATGGGGGTCAGGAATTCAGACAGAGGTGGGTGGGGTAATTCTTGGGCTCCAAGTGGCATTAAGCAGAGTCCCTTGGTTGGTGGCTGCGCAGGGCAAGAGGGTTCAAGATAGCCTCTCTCACCTGCCTGGCACAGTGACAGGGCTAGCTGGCTCATCAGGGCCCATCTCCCTTGCCCTCACCCTGCAATGTCAGGGTTTCCTCATGTCCTCCCTCTAGCTGGGAGGCAGGACTGTTACTTGGCAGCCCAGGGCCCCAAGAGATGAGGACAGACTCTTGGTAGCAAAGTGTCTCTTTCCACATTCTATTGGTCAAAGTAGTCACAGGCCAGGGCAGATTAAAGGGAGAGGAAATGGGTCCTAACTCCCCAGGGGATGAGTGTCAAAGATATTGCTGTCATCTCTGTTTTCCCTACAGGTAAGAGATACACACACAGATGAACTTGGCCACCCTTCCCCTCACACCTTATTCTGGTAAAGGCGATGAGAGGGGCACACTTATAGGAAGGGGCACCCCAGAATTCTACAGCAGGAGCAAAGGTTCCGGGGCTCATAGGCTGGGAGATCTTAGACTAGTGGGAAGAAACAATGAGGACTTTTTTTAAGGATAGGGACTGATAAGGGGCATATCAGAAAAGCATTCTAACACTCACAGAATTCCTGCAACTTTTCTTCATAAATCACCCAAACAGTCAAAGGCCAAGGAGGAAGAACACATGTGGCCTGATGAAACCCACCACTCAAGCGACACAGATAAATCAGTCCTGTTTCATGAAGACATCATGGAACCTCCAGGAAATATGAAAAGCATGTTGCAACCTTGTACCTCTTGGCTTGCTCTGTAAAGAGACTGTCATTCCAAGAGATACAATGCAAATTTTAGCTCATTCATTCACTCTTCAACCAACAAGTACAAAACCTCCCCTCTACAGAAATCAGCATTGACAGGGTTTACTGCTGCTGCTGCTGCTGCTGCTAAATCGCTTCAGTCGTGTCCGACTCTGTGTGACCCCATAGACAGCAGCCCATCAGGCTCCACCGTCCCTGGGATTCTCCAGGCAAGAACACTGGAGTGGTTGCCATTTCCCTCAATGCATGAAAGTGAAAAGTGAAAGTGAAATCGCTCAGTCGTGTCCGACTCTTAGCGACCCCATGGACTGCAGCCCAGCAGGCTCCTCCATCCATGGGATTTTCCAGGCAAGAGTACTGGAGTGGGGTGCCATTGCCTTGAGAACAGAACAAAAATAGATGCTGTCCCTGGCCACAGGCAAGTCACCTAAACTCTCCAAAGCTTAGTCACCCTTTGTGTAAAATGGACTTGGCCTACTTGATTTCTAAATCTCTCCAATATTTTCATGTTGAGAACTACTGTCAATGCCCTTTAAAAGTGAAATCCATGCAAAACTAGTAATTTTCTCCCTTATATTAATATACCTAATGGAGTACCTTTCTGCACAAAACATTTATACTCAAGGGCCTCCAACCTGAGGGTTTGAACTCTCTCCTGTTTTCAAGTTCAAAACCGCATAGAGCTCTATCAAATCCTCTCAGAGGCCAGAGACTCATCCCAGCAGGCCTCCTCTCTCAAGACTTGAAGCAGAGAACAGACTTTTCATTTTCAGTGTGCACCTGGGGTAAAGAGATTGAGCTTAGAGTGATGTGCTGAACAGCCGAAAACCCAAACTTTGCTTCTGGGCCTGAGCAGTGACTCTGGGTCCTCAGCACTTGCTAATTCTCTAGCTTGAGGCCTGCTATGAGGAAGGCATGTCTCAGGTCAGGACGCTGCCCATATCTTAGAATGTCTGATTCCAGAAGAGCAATCCATTCATTTCTCCTCAGTCCAGTCACCATCCTAGCCTCTGGTCCTGCCCACTTTGCCTGGCAGTCCACTCCCAGAATCAACCAGGGCAGCAAATTGCTGTCCTTATGGCTGATGCTCATTAAGCCCTGAGGCCCACCTTGTAAACCTCCATAGCTCTGGATCCTGGCCATATCAGCCCCTTGCTGTACCCTGGGCAGCTCCTAACTGTGGCTTCCAAACCTCAGTTTCCTAACCTGGTTGCCTGTCATCAGCACAACCTGCTGTTTTTGAAGATTCCTAAGTAGGTGCAGGGACCCTACTGACCAGAGAGGTAAAGGCAGCAATGCCAAGTTCAGAACGATGTTCAGGGGAAGGTGAGGGCTGGGACAGCCCCCTAGCTAAACTGTCACGGCGGCCAGTTAGCTGCACCCGATTGTATCACCTAAGATGTGAAGGCTGCGGGACACACATCTCAGGGCGTGGTCATCTGTGTGCTGCAAGTCCTGGTGTGGGAGAGATGGCACAGAGGGTAAAGCAGTGAGGGGCCTGCTGACCTCACAGGCCACCGGGGCCTGGCCCCTCCATCCTGAGTTGGGACAGGTGTGTGCTGATTCCACCACTGCCCCGGCCCACCCAGGCAGGCCACGCCCTTTCGGTATGATATGGTCTGAGGCTCTGGCTCTCCAGGAGCCATGCTCCATCGACCTCACCGTGCTGTTTATGCTGCTGGCTCTGTCTGCCCTCCCCACCCAACTGTGGGCTCCCAGGGTCAGGAGCAGCTTCTCACCTGTCCTCAGCCTTTAGCCCAGAGCCTGGCAGCCACTGTGGCAGTGGGGCAGGGGGTACTCAGTGGGTGCATGTGGCATCGGTGAATGGATGGAGACGTGAATGGATGGAGGCAGGACAGATGGAGAGGGAGGTAAGTGAATGTTCGCACCTAAGGGGGTTTCCACGCCCTCATGCTCTTTTCCTCATACCTGTGAACCCGCCCACACCAGAAACACTGCCAAGTCCCATGAGCCAACCTCCCCATGGGCCAGCTTTCCCTTCTTGGTGGTACAGCAGAGTGCTGGCGTGTTACACACAGGCCCCCAGCGCACCAATCATCCGACACCTGCCGCAGGCTCGTAGGCTTTGGATGGCCTATGATTCATGCATCAGGCAAGGTGGCCTGTGGTGGCAGGAGATGCTGAAATAGTATCTCAAGGCCAACAGACACCAGGCCTCCAGGCGGCCCAGCCTTCCCCAGCAACAGGAGTCAGATCCATGCAAATGGTGTGAGAGGAGTTGTGCTGGTGAGTGGAGGGGGGGTCCTGAGAGGGAGGCTGTGTCCCAAGCACAGGACCTGCTGGATTTCAACCTCCTTGTCTAATTACCCAAAGATGTGCTCCCTAGGATGTACTTAAAGAATAAAAGACCCTTTAATTAAAGCTAATCCACTTTTCCCAATTCCATTTATACCACATGTAATTATCATAAATACTGGCCTGGAATAGGAAAAAAGTTCTTTTTTCCCTGTGTAGTTCTAGCTTCAGCATCTGTGGAGCTAGGGGGCAAAATCCCCACTCTGTGGGTAAGAAGCCAGGCCCTGTCAATGGGAAGGGATAGGAGACAAGGCCTGGGGATAAGAGAAACCGCAGACTCCTGCCAGGGGTGACACAGACATCTCCACAGCAGCCTCCCCAGGGAGACACAGATGCAGGAGGGCAGGGGTTTGATGCCATCGGGCGGCTGGCGCAGGGCATGCCCGCTCCTCTTGAGTGACAGAAGCCTACGGCGCAGACCATGTGGCTCCAAACCCCAAAGGGATTAGAAGAATGTGCTCAGAACGTGGCCAGGGCAAAACCTGCGAGCCAGCACCAGGCAGGGCGGGGAAAGATTGCTCCAGCCTGAGAAGCGGGTGCGCGCTCAGCCTCCTTCTCAGCTTCTGATACTCAGGGGGCCTCTCTGTCCCACCAGGCTCTGCTCAGCAGCCTCCCTGTCCACTGTGCCCCTTCCTTCTGATCCTAAGTCCTACTCAGGACTTCCAGGCAGTGTCCATCCTACAGGGCCTCCTCCAGGGGAGGTTCTGACAGCTCCCAGGTGATGACAGGTTGCACTTACACACCAGCTACAGGGTCAGCCCCTCCCCCATCTGCTTGCATATTCAAAAGCCCCCCTTCTACTGCTGCTGCTGCTGCTAAGTCGCTTCAGTTGTGTCCGACTCTGTGCGACCCCAGAGACGGCAGCCCACCAGGCTCCCCCGTCCCTGGGATTCTCCTGGCAAGAACACTGGAGTGGGTTGCCATTTCCTTCTCCAATGTGTGAAAGTGAAGTCGCTCAGTCGTGACCGACTCTTTGTGACCCCATGGACTGCAGCCTACCAGGCTCCTCTGCCCATGGGATTTTACAGGCAAGAGTACTGGAGTGGGGTGCCATTGCTTTCTCCAAGCCCCCCTTCTAGTGACCCTCAAGAGTACCTGCTGCCAGGAGTTGCAATAGTTTCCTTGACAGGATCATCTAAGCTGGCACGCAGGGATTTCCTAGGCAAAACCACTTGGCAGGACCGGCCCAGGGGCCCTGCGTCTGTGACTGGAGGCTGACCCTTATCCAGGCACTAAAGCTATTGCTTCACCACCACCCCAGCTCTCCAGGGTCCCATATGGGGTTCCAGCCGCCAGCAAGACAGTGCCTGCCTCTTACAGCCTCTGGACTGGGCTACAAACACACAGTCAGGAGCCTGAACCCCACCCACAGGACTCACTTCTGTGCCACCCAAGACCCTTCCAAGTAGACGTGCCCACACTTCTCAGCCTGCTTGCCCCCCAACCCTCCCCAGACAGGAGATGCATATTTTATCTCCAATGGACCATGAAGGTCTGTAGGAGGTAGGCTGATTTATCAAAGACATAACCATACAGTTGAAATTGTGTCAATATATCTTTGCATAGTGGATTCTGAAGGATGCCCCCTGTTTCTCCAGTAAATCATATACATTTAAAGTTCCCAAATGCCTAAATATATATTTATCCAGTAAATCAACTCTGCCTTGAAGTGGTTCATTTCTTTCCTGTAGATATACAGGATATAGTTGCTAACCTTGTTTTTCTTTCCTTCTCCAAGTTAATAAAAAAAAAAAATAAGAGCAGAGAAATGAAATTCTGAATAATGAATGTTTAAATATTGACGAAGGTTTGACACTAATGGTGTAAGGGAGTGAACTGCACAACAGCTTCGCTGCAGCAGGATCTACAGAGGGAGGCATTTTGCGGGAACCTCTCGAGCCCCTTCCAGCAACTGGACCCAGCCTGTGACACACTGCTGAGCAGGCTCCGGGGGCCAAGAGAGCGCACTGGACTTGGATTGAAATTTCCTGATGCACCAGGAAAGGGCTGGTGATTTATTTGTCTTCATTTCCCGATCCCCTCTCCAATCTACTGGCAAACAATTTATTCAGAAACAGTGATTTCTTATGTTTTAAGGATATAACTCTGACTCTAGCTAGCGCCCGTCTTTCTAGGAGGACGTGTGTGAAATCCCTAACACTGGCCCTGGTGCAAAGCAAGTTCTCAAGCATGGTGGTTCCCTTTTATACAACCTCCAGACACTTGTGTAGGTTGTGATTTCATAGCCATAGGCCCCAGGGTTCCACATGGGGTTCTAGGAGGCTGGAAACAATCCCTTCACTTTAGAGTCAAGAGGCCTAGTCAATGTAACAGAGAGAGCAGCTGTACTGCATAATTCCTGCAGGGTTAGGCTGGCCTTGATTATGGGAAGCCTAGTAGCTATAACGATGGAAGACCCCCCCCACAAGGGGAACTGACCTTCCCCGCAGGACACATGCTGCCCTGTCCCTAAGACAAGCTTTGGCCTAAAGTCCTCTGAGTCTATTCCTCTATCTTTAAGCTAAACTCATAGTAAATGATTCCAGAATTTACTGATTGTCACACGGCAGGAAAGGAAGTCCCCTGCAATATTCTATCCCAACAGACTGAATCTTGTATCAAAGCGCAGGGGCTCCTACTCCTTCCTGGTGGCCCCTTCAGGTACTTCTTCTCTACCCTGCTGTGCGAGTCAGTCCCAAGGACTTCGCCACCAATGTCACCATCACAGTCACATCTCCAATTCAAACACACGCTTTGTTCTGCTGCCTCCTGGAACTCTAGAAATGACTATCAGTAGTAGAAAAGGTGTAAACTCCCCATGGACAGGGAGCACTACGGAGACTCAGTACACAAAGGTCTGTGTAAAATTTTGGAGGGAGGAATGTACATTGACTTGGAGAAATGGCCACAATGCCGGGACCTTGAGTGGGGCCATGTAAGCTGCGAGGTCACAGGAACTTCTCGGAGGCATGGTCCTCCAAGGGTAGAAGTGGAGTTGCAGGCAGAGATGCTTCTGCTGGAAACAAACATAAATAACAGATCAGGAGACTGAGTAAACCATCTCTTGGAAACTGAAGGGCATCTGAGAAAAGACCTCTAGACACTGACCCCAGTGAATTGATCACCTTGCCATCTGACCACTAGACAGTTTTATCTATCCATCAACAAGCCCCAGGCGCTCACCTTGAAATATGAACATCTTTCAGTGCTATACACTAAAGTATGAATAGTGGCCTGAAATCTCACAAATGATTTTAAGCCAGCAAATGAGATAGTAAAGTTACAAAGAGGAAGAGCATCCAGAAGAAAAAGAAACGAAGCAGAGAACTGAAGGAAATGTCTAAAATTAAAGTAAATAGCCTCAGGGAGATGGGAAGGTATTATACTCAAGAAAAAAGAATAGAATGCTATGAAAACAAACAGGTTTCAGAAAACAAAAATAAAAGAAAAAAATCAGTAAAATGATTGTGTGATGAAATTAAAGAAATCACCTATACAGGGGAACAACAACAAAAATATACAGATGAAAAATAGGAAAAAGATTATTTTAAAAATAAAAAAGAAGATCCTTCCAGGAGGTCTCATTCATATTTGACTAATGAGCATTTAAGAAAAAAGATAGCTAATAAAATGGGCTGAAAGAAATGATTGAAAAATAAAGCACTAGGATAAATTTCACCAGAGTACTCAGGCAATGAGCGCTGGGAGAAACAAAAGCGCGAAATCTCAGAAGATACTGAAAACTTCCAGTGAGGGAAATCAGACAAAGAGAACACAAACTAAGGAGACTCAGGATGTCACTGGAACACTCCAACAGCAGCACTGACACGTAGAAGAAGTCAAGTCAACGTCCCCAAGTGACTTTTTAACCTAGAATTCATACGCAGTCAATCAATCAAGTACAAGAGCAGAATGATCTTCTCAGACATGGAGTGAATACAAAACATTTACCTCCCAAGCACACTTGAAAAAAAAATGATTGGGTTGTTTATTTTTCTGGGATTGAGCTGCAGGCGTTGCTTGTATGTTTTATCATATATGAAATGAGTCGCCAGCCCAGGTTCAATGCATGATACTGGATGCTTGGGGCTGGTGCACTGGGATGACCCAGAGGGATGGTACAGGCAGGAAGAGGTAGGGGGGTTCAGGATGGGGAACACGTGTATACCTGTGGCAGATTCATGTTGATGTACGGCAAAACCAATACAATATTGTAAAGTAATTAACCTCCAATTAAAATAAATAAATGTATATATTTTTAAAAATGGAATTTCTGAAGGATGCACTGAAGTTAAAAAAGACAGTAAACCAATACAGGGAAGACCTAAGACTCAGGAGACACAGGAAGCGATGAATGAAAATAGTGATGTCCTAAGACAGATGGCAACCATGCAGCAGGACTGAAGAGCAAGGTTTCAGCAGGAGAAGAGAGGATTTCAGGAAGGACGTGGGAAATCGTTTGAATTTTCTGAGCCTAGGAAAAATAATATTCATTATTACAGGATCAATTTGATTTTGTGAAGAAACATAGATACTCTATAGAAAATTAAATGAAAAAATGAGTAAACTATTAACCTCAAACTGTATTATAAGCAAACAAGGGAGAAAATAACCATATAACTTGATACAGCACTGAAAAATGATTGTATAGATAGAATAATGTAAACATAATATGGATTTAGCCAAAGTTATCAATATAGGCAACATTATGAATTTATTCTGCATTATATCAGATAGATATCCTCAAATCAGATATATATATATATATATATATATATATAACAAAAACATTATATATAAGAAGATAGAGTGATGGATATTAATGAAATAAAAGAAGAGGAAGGCTGTGAGGAGGAACGGAATAGGAGAAATCCTCAGCAACTACTGGCTGGAGTTAAAAGACAATGTCCAAATTATTATCAATAAATAGCATTAAAAGTATATAATTCAAAAAACAGAAGTAAATATATAAGAAACAAACCCAAGTGTTGGGGAATAGGATGGAGTAAGGAGAGAGGTGGCCAGGAAACTGATATTTTTCTCACTTTGGTACTAGCTGAATTTTTTCACCTATTTACTTTGTTAAAAATTAAAATTAATAAACAATGAAAAGCTGCTGTTCCCACAGATGGACCCTCTACAGCATGGGGGAGAAGGTGCTGGTCCACTCCCCGGGGTGGGGTGGGGAGGGGGAAACAACACGGAAACGCCTGAAACATGTTCACTCTGGCTGGGACTGACACTCTTCTTAAACTCTGGTGACATCCATCCTTGTTTCTAACCCATGAGCTGAAAGGTTTCAAAGAAGGTGGCTTTAGCAGATTAGCTGGAGTTTTCCCTCTCTGGGATTAAAATAGAAGTAAAAGTTGTATTTTCACAACTAGAGCCATACTGGGGCCCTGTTTTCATTCCACCACACAGTGTGTGACGTGAAAATAAACAACCCTGGAATGGAGGTGCGTCTGTGTTTTCCAGAGTCTCTTGAGACTGAGCTGGGCAGAGGGTATGCAGCCAGACTATTTTCACACCAACCCTTGACTGCGTCTCGCACGTCTTTGCATTCAGAGGGGATTTTCATCACTGCCTCATTTCAGAACTGACTAGTTGAAGATGGCAAGCTGATGGCTCATCCCAGAGAGCTCAGCCAGCACGTGTAGCCTGAACAAGTTGTCCGTGTATCTGGAATAACTGACCAAATATTGAAGCTTGCCAAAGGGCCATTTTTCAGTGTGGCCCAGAATAAAACGACTTCCCTGGGCATCCCAGATTATAGCCTGAACCAATGACATATTCACTCAAAACACCAACATATGCAGTCAAAACAAATCCACTAAGAATCAAGAATTATTTTTTAAAGAGCCTGAGTATAAAAATGCGCAGTGAGAAAATTCACAAGGGAGAACGGTGTAAAGTACTCACTGGCCAGCAATGCCTGACAGTTTCCGCCAAATTCCCACTAAAACACTGGTAAAAACTAGACAAGTAAAAACTCAAAAGATACTATGTAAACTACATTTGATAGGGTGCTAAAACCGTGAGGGATTTCCACCAATTATAAAGCCACGGGCTCAGGACTAAAAAACACAAACAGAGGCACATATGTATTTTTTTTGCTTGACTTACCACCCAGTTAAAGTAAGATGGGGAAGACGTTCTGTACCTCATTCAAGTTTAAAACACAGGTTCATGCCACCCTCTTTCCTAGAGATTCTCACAGGGGTGACTGTGCCCCCTAGGAAACATTTCACAAGGTCTGGGGGACATCTGAGGCTGTTGCAACTTGAGGGGAGAGGATGTTCCTGGCATTTAGTGAATAGAGGCCAGGGAGACTCCTAACACCTTACATCGTACTGGATGGCTCCCCAAACAATGATCTGAACAAAAATGTTAATAGTTTTCAAGGATGAGGAAAGCTGCTATACCATGTGGGGGAATATGTGTGTACATACATACGTTTTGGGCAGCTCCTCATGGAATCTTAGTTCCCCTTCCAAGGGTCAAGCCTGGGCCCAGGGCAGTGAAAGCACAAAGTCTTAACTGTTGGGCCACCGGGGAATTCCTGTGTGGGATATATATTTTAAGGCAGTGAGAGTATCTATTTTCCCATCATACCAAATCTTACTAACACACACACACTCTCACAGTACACCTTAATACATTAGGCTTGAAGGCCTAATGTTATCTAAGAGGACTTTTGAAACATTTACAAGTATTCAGGCAGGAGAAAAAGCAAAAATGAAATAACAATAAATGACTAACCTCAGACCACCTCTACAATATCACAAAGGCAAGAATAGAAGACTTCAGACAACAGCACTCACTGAGTTTTGCAGAAAACGGTTGTGGCCATGAAGTTTTATACTCAACCAATACATCATCTAAATGCGGAGCAACAGACATTTCAGGAGAAAGCATGAACTCTGAAATTTAAGTATTGTGTAGAAAAGAAAACGTTACTTGAAAATACACTTCACTCAACTGAGTGATGAATCAAAATGAAGAAGGTAGGAATGGGAAAGCTGGAGGTGAGTGATAAAACCCATTTCAATGTACAGTTCTCTGTATTATTACTGTGAATGAGAATGAGAGAAAACAAATAACATAGTAAGAAAGGGGATACATGACAGACACAGTGGTTTCCTGTAGTTCAAAAAATCTTTCTATATAGCACTGTGCTAAAGAATTGAAAAACCTCAACATTTGAATGGTTTCCCTGAAAAATGTAAATTATTAAAATGTGACACAGGAAAAAATTAAAAAAAAAAAAACACCTTAAGGGATTAATTGTCAAGGTAGAATGAAAAAACTACTGAAGTTTACATCAGAGAAATATTCAAAGACCAAAGACTTTTATGGAGGGGAGGGGGTTCTTTCAAACTTACAAGAAAAAGATACCATCATGCTGTATTATCTGTCCCATGCATTCAAAATATATAAAACTGTCTAGTTCATTTATGAAGTTAGTAGTAAAACCGTCTGCCAAAATGTGCCAATATAACAACAGCAAAATTCACTTATTAATACAGATGTGAGCATCTGAATAAAAACACCACAAACCAAATACAACATTCACTATGGTCAACTAATGTTTATTCTAACCACTGAAAATATAGTTTTATATTTTTATTAACATTAATCAAAACTTCATGTCAATTTAGCAACAAGGGAAACATTATACTTGTCTCACAACATACTGATTATATTCTTCTCTACTTTTCTTTCAAGTAAATAATGCTATTTTTCTTTAGTTTTCTACTCTAAACCTACACTATTTTAATAATGAAACAATTAAAATCAGTTCCAATAAAATTAGAAAGAAAATGAGCCTGTTTCCTCTCACTAATGTTTTACACTTTTCTAGAAGATCAGGCCAAGGCAATACAAAATGAAACAGAAATTAGAGATGTAGCTACTAGAAAGGAAGAAAGAAATCATCGTGGCTTTGGACAGTGTGCTTAGAGACACAGAAATTGCAAAGAAACAACTGGAAAATATTCTGTAATTAGTAAAGAGAGTTCAGAAAAGTAGATCATGACAGAGGGACAAGGGGAAGAGCCTTCTTTAATACCAGAAAGAACCAGTTTTTAAAATCCACTCACAACAGCAGTAAAAAATTTCAAAAGCAAAGACATCAGAATAGCCCTAAATAGTGACACCAAAATGAAGAAAATTAAAAGCATTACTAACATATATAAATTAAGATTTGACAAAATGGGAAGACGTGTTCCTGGATAAAGACTGAATGCAATCAATTCTCAAAATAACAAAGAAGTTTAAAACATGAACAATCAAATTACCAGCAGCTGATGGTGGGGGAAAAGGCATTGTTGCAGAGAAGGGAAGGAAACCTGACCAAAATCTTCTGAGATCTCCTGGTAAAATGAATAGGCAAAGGAATTAAGAAAGTCTGTATATAGAAGAATAAAGAGAGATGAACTCATCTAACCAGACTGTGCCCTGTTTTATAAGTGTTAGAATTAGAAAGCCTAATGCTGCTGTGATCGTGGGTAAAGGGAACACAGAGCACTGCATCACGACCCAAACAGCCCCAAGTGCACGTAAGAACTTAATAAATTACAGAGGAGGCAGCACAAGTAAATGGGGTAGAAATGTACTAGGACAATTGGCTATTGGGAAAAAAATTAAACTCTCCCTCTATTACTAGTCACGAAAATACATGCTAGGTGGATTGAAGAGTTGATATAAAAACGAAAACCATTTTAAACAGGACTGTATCCACATGTTACTTTTGAGATTTAATTATTCTAATGTTTAACGAAGCAGTTAAAAGAAGAAAAACGAACAGAAAATACAACTGTAAATTTAACTGAAGGGCATTTTAAGCATAAAAGCCCTGGAGAGAGAGAAGGCAGATTAGAGAAGGAAAACTCAAAATATTCATTACATAAAAATTTAAAATTTCTGCTATTAAAAATCATAAGCAAAATGTAATTGCACACTGAGGTACTGAGCCATGCTACAACCTTGAAAACATCCTGTTAAATGAAAGAAGCTGGTTACAAAAGCCCATGTATTACGTGATTTCCTTTATATGAAATGTCCAGAATAGGCAAATCCATAGAAACAGAAAGCTGATTAGTGGTTTCTAGGAACTGCGGACAAGGGGAGGAGAGATGAAACAGGGAAAGACCGCTGGTGGGTACCAGGTTTCTTTTCAGGATGATGAACATATTCTAAAGCTGATCATGGTGATGGCTGTAAGACTCTATGAATATCCTAAAAACCAATGCATTGTACACTTTAATGGGGTGAATTGTATGGCATGTGAATTATATCTCAATAAAGCTGTTATAAGAAGAGTAACGGCAAATAACCTATTGGGAGAAACATTTGTAACATATTTGAAGAAAGATTAATAATCTTGCTATTTAGGGGACCCTTTGATAAGTAAAACTGTGATACCCTCTTGGAAAATTGGGCAAAATCAGTGAACAGACAATAAATGACTAAGGAACTAGTGTGTCTATTCTATCAAGTTAGCAGAGATTTAAGGAACCATAATGCTCAATGCAGAAGAAGGTGCCAGTGCAAGGACAGTCTCATCTATGGTGGCAAAGCCTTCAACCGGAGACCGTGCTGGACAGCAACCTATAAATAAGCACCCAGACCCATCACCAAATCACACGCCCTTTATTTCATGTCCAGAAATCTGTCCTTAAGAAATAAGCACGGAGTGCCCAAGGATTTATGTGTGAGGATGCTCACAGCATCATTATGTGTGGGTATTCTGAATATCCACAAAGTAGGATGAGCATAAGTGCTCAAAAAGGGAAAACGGTTGAATAAATTATGGATCAGGCACAAGACTGAATATTATGCAGCCATTAAAAATGATGTTTTCAAATAAATTTAATGACAAGGAAAATGATCACAATGTAATGTTCAGTGGATGAAGGATATAAAATTGCTTACAATATGACCCTATCCACACAAAATGCTAGAATGAAATACACCAAAAGGCTGCAGAAATGATCTCTAGACGGTGGCATTCTGGGTGATTTTCATTTTTCTTTTTATTTCCCATATCTTCCATGTTTCCTACAATAGGCATATTTTATTACTGTAATTCAAAAGTTTTTAAAAATGATATTTTCCTGGAATATTCATCTACAGGCAAGTATTTGGGCAGAAGAATGAATAACTGCAATACGAGAGCTGGTTTGCACTGCTTTGCACCCCCTCCCCATTGCATTCCCTCCTCCCAGAGTCGCAGGGTGGAATCAGTTTTAAAGGCTCACCTCTATCCTGGAGGCAACTCCATCCTGCTCAACCAGCCTGGCTGTCTTAGACTGTACAGGCTGCTATAACAAAACGCCACAGACAGGTGGCTTATAAACAACAGAAATGTATGTCTCACAGTTCTTGAGCCTAGAATCCTGAGATCAAGGTACCAGCATGGTTGGATAAGAGCCTTCTTCCAGGCTGCAGACTTCTCAGTGTATGCTCACACAGCCAAGGAGCACAAGAACTCTCTGGACCCATTTTTATAAAGTCACTTATTCCATCTGTGAGGCCCCCACCCTCATGATCCAATCTCCACCAAAGGCCCCGCCTCCTAATTTCATTATCTTAGGGGTTAGAATTTCAACATATGCACCTAGGGAGGACTCATTTAGACCACAGCCCTGCCTATGGGGCACTCCTATGCTCCAGCTCACTTAGGCTCTTATCTCTGGGGGCTGAGTCTCTCTGAGAATAATATAGCTGACAACACTGATGCATCTAAAGGAAAGTATTAATAGAAGGCGGTGCCCAAAAATTTCATTTGGCTTTTCCCAAATGGGTTGCAGAAAATCTGAATGAACTTTTTGGCCAACCCAATATTTATTCTAATAAGGAACATATAAAAGGCTAAAGAACCTTTAAAATTCAGTGATAAGAATGTGTCATAATTAAATAAAATGTAATATATATTAATATATATTCCATTGTACTTAACTGTGATATGTGTATATATATATGTGTGTGTATATATGTGTGTGTGTGTCTGTATATATATATATACACAGTCTATCATATAATGGATTATTATTATTCAACTCTAAAGAAAAAAGGTAATTCCACCATTTGGGACAACATGGATGAACCTGGAGGACATTATCCTAAGTGAAATAACCCAGACACAGAAAGATAAATATTACATGATCTCACTTATATATAGTGGAATAATAGATACAAAAGCCACACTCATAGTAACAGAGAGCAGAATGGTAGCCAGAGACTGAGGGATGGGGGAGATCTAGAAATAAAGGCAAAATGGTAGTTACCAAGGGCTCAGGCTGGGGTTCCTGGGGACCAACTGTTTAATGGGAAAGACGTCAATCATGCAAAAGATGAAGGGAGAGAGCTATGGAATGTCGGATGGAGATGGCTGCACAGCAATACGAATAAACTTAGTACCACTGAACCATACACTTAAACATAGTTCTGATGGTAAGATTTAAGAGTATTTTGCCAAAATTTTTTAAAAGGATGTGTCAGGGTGGAATCTCAGTTCTGGGGAAGAGATGGGGAGGAATCCCCACTGAGCCCCAAAACCAGCTGCTGCGGGCAGCTGCTTCTCTGCTGGAGCCGAAGGCAGGAGTGTGGGGGAATGCTTTATGGGCCCCAGGTACTCTGCAGCACAGCACAGAGAGCCCCCTGCCATGGAGTGGAGCCTGGCATGGCTAAACCTTGGCAGAAAGGCAACACACAAGTTCCCAAGCAGACTGCCCCCCGGCCCCACCGCCTCAGCCTCTCCAGGGCAGAGATTCAGCCTGGAATTCTGTCAGTTCCCACCGGCTGGCACCGCTCACTCCTGTCCAGTGCTGAGGAGGAATGAGATCACACAAAGCCCACGTACAACCGCTATCGCACAGCATCACTCAGAAAGCCTGAAGAAATTGGCCTGTCAAGGAAACAAGCCCTGTGTTATTCAGCAGCTACTAGGCAAACTGAATGGGATGCTATTAGCGTCCTGGGCTGCTTGGGGACGGGCGCGCCACAGGAAAAGGCAGAGCAAGAGTAGCCAAGACACAGGGGAAACGGTGGTCACGGTGTAAGCAGACGTTTCAAGAATCTGCTGGGGGGAGGAAGGTGACGTCTGAGCCGGTCACTGAAGAGGGAAGGGAGGCTATACAGCAGGAGCTCAGAGGCTCAGCAAGGGCCCCTAGGCAGGAGGAGTGTCAGATGTGCTGAGAGCCTCAGAGAGCCTCCCGAAGAGGTCGCTCCTTGCTCAGCACCCCATCAAAGCAGCTGACAGGCCTCGCCGGTCACTCACTGGCACTGTTTCTTGGAGGACTCACACCTCCACGGGTCTAAGTTGGGCAGAGTGTGGGGAGGACAGGGGGCTGCTGCTTGCCTGGAAGTGCCAGCACCGCTCATGAGCGGGGATTCACAGAACCTGTCCATCTGTCCAGACCCAGTTCAAGCACCACCTTCTGCCTCATAGCTTCTCTTCCCTCCACTGTCCTCACCAGGGGTCTCATCACATCCCATCACCTCACAGCCCAGGCAAAGTGGACAAAGTTAGCAGTGAGAAGACCTCAGTGCGTCTGAATGTACGAAGGTCCCTTCTGTGCCCAGGCATTTATTCAGTCATTTGTTTCATTCAACAAACACATACTGACTGACCACAGCAGGCCAGGCCCTACTGTGGACTCGTGGGAATGCCACAATAGAAGACCCGGGAAAGACTTATTCCTTGACCCCAAGCTATTCAGCTTGGAGTAGATGAGACAAAGGAAAAGCCCAAGCCCTGTGAGCTCAGACATGGAAGGTAGGGAGAGCAGAAGGCTACCGGAAAAGCAGCGATGGTGGTCTTCCACCAGGTGCTGGGGGACACCCCAGCGAGTTGACACATCTACGCTGGTGCTGGAACACCTGAGCAGGTGGCCTCCCTGGCCGATGCTGCACAGGCACCTGAATCTAAGATTAAGCAGACAGCTCTGGCTGCCTGGGAAACACTGATTTATTGTCTCATTGTTACACACACACACACACACACACACACACACACACACTCTATTTGCAACCCTTTTGTTCTGGGTTTTCTACACATTTAATTACCTCAGGATAAATCTGATTTCTCCTCGCGGAAAATCTCTCTTTTGTTTTCTTTTAATTTCCCTCCCTTTCACATTATATTTGACAAAGTTGGGAGAGACATCAAGACTGATGAGCAATGGGGGCAGTGGGGAACGGGGCGGGGAATGCTGAAGAGCCACCAAGGCTTGGAAGGGGGCGCCCGGTGATGTAGGCGGCCTCAGCTCTGCATCCAGAGCCATAAATTAGGAGAAGTGCCCTGGACTTATATTTAATTCAATAACGAATACTTACTCACATAGAAATAACTTATTTTCATTCTGGGAGGGTAAGGCCTAAATTTAAACAAGCTTTCCCAGGCTGCCTGAGGAGTCTGCCAGTTCTGCCTCCTCCGCCCCCTCAAGCTCCAGGCCTCCTGCAGCCACTTGAGAGGAGGGAAGGGAGTCTTTCGCTGGCCACAGCCCCGCCAGAGGAGGGTTGTCTGAGCACAGCCCTGGCCAGAATCCTAAGAACTAAGCACACAGACTCTGAAGGGAAACACGTCAAGTGGATGGAATGGCGGCTGTGCTTATGGAATAAAGTTTCTATTTCAAGCTTGAGGGAAGACAAGGAAAGCTATCAGTTTCCCTGGGAGAGAGGACACTGCCCTCGGGATTCTGGGCCTGGGCGGGGAGGGTACTGGCCCCACCTGGCCGCCAGACCCTGGGCGGGGTAGCAGTCTGGACTTGGTTCTGCCTGGAATGGTTATCCCAGAACAAAAGACCTCAAACACTTCTTTTAAATCTTGGCACCTCATGGAATCACCTGGGAAGATTTTAAAAATACTACAGCCCTCTCCCATGGGGACCGATTCAGACAGAAGGGCAAGGGAGGGGGCACAGGCTGGTATCAGTGTTGGTTTAAAAGTTCCCCAGGCCTTTCACAAGTTCAGCCAGGTTGAGAAGCCCTGGGTCAGCACATAGGGTGTGTGTTCCCTGCTCTTGGAGGTACGTAGACGCCACTGGGTCAGTGGTAAGCAGCCAGAAGTCCATTCCTCTAGCTGTTGGGCACTGAGATGCCCAGTGACACCAGGAGCGGAGAAGCAGGCAGAGGCCAGCAGCAAGAACAGCACAGAAACCGGCAGATGGGAGCTACGGTTCTGCCCTTGGAAGGATGCGATCAGACTCCTGGCCCACATGGGGTGGCTATGCAAAGGAGTCAGGACCAGAGCCTGGGGGTTAACACCCCCAAACACATACACACCTGATACCGCAGTACCCTTCATCCCTAAAGACAGAGGGTGAATCTGTGATTGAGAGTGACCAGCAATTCTCTCCCTCCATTAAATAAGAAGAAAGAAAAATAAAATCAGAAAGCAAAAACTAGAAGAAATAGTGGGTGATTTGTGCCCCTGTGAATGCTGGTTCTGGGTAAGTTGTCACTGTTCAATGTTAAGACCTTACCTGACCCTTCACACAGGCCCCCAGGGCACTGCCCATCTGGAACAGTATCTGGAAGCTGGACAGGCACGTCTCCTCTACTGGTGTGAAAGCACCATGAGGGCACGTTTCCTAGTGTTTAGCACAGGGCTTCCCACCGGCACTGTGAATGTGAATTATGAATAATCCTTTACTGAATTATGAATGGGCATTTCTCCTTCTCTGCCATAGATATAGTCTTCCTGCTAGAAGCTGCTTTCCTCTAAGAAACACCTGGTAAACTCAAAACTCAGCACCGTTCTTTTGAGTGGTGGAGGATTCCTGGTTGCAAGCAGTAGACATTGTGTTTAAATGAAAGAAACAGAAAAGGGAGGCAGACTTATGGAAAGTGAGGGAACAGTGCTCTGAACCCTCAGAAAGACTGGGCAGGAGACAAGGCAGCCTGGGCCACACCTGCAATGCATCTGGAGCTGCCTAACATTCCTGATGACCCCTCGGCCCTGCCCACCAGCCAAACACCCGATGCAGCTGCATCTGCTGGGACTTAATGCTACTGCAAATGTTCCAAGTCACCTAAACCTTTGAGACCCTCCCTCAGAAGTCAAAGCCTTAGTGAGAGGCACCCAGGAGGCTGACCTGAGGTACGAACGGTGCCCGTGTACTAGCTCCCTGAGGAGGGAGGAAGACCTTGAGGCCCCTAAGAGTTCCTGAGGCTTTGCAGGTGAACATCCCCAGCCCTGCTTCAAGCAGGAAGGAGACTTCCATTTCTAAGTGGGTCCCCTCGGCCCCTTCACCAGGCATGTGTCCCTGCAACATGGAATCCCATCTTGGAATTCCAGAATGACTTCATTCCATCAGACTTTTAAAACTAGCTGAACTGAAGCAGGCATAAGCTCTCTTGCTTGATGTGTAACTGAGACAGTTCTACAATCTAGTGTTTACAACACACCTCATCCCTAGCCAGAAGGAAATGGTGGCAGTTGTAATGTTAGCCTCTGGTTACCACGAGAGGCTGGGGACACCGTTTGGGAGAGACGCTTGGGAAGAAGATAAAGCACCCTTAGAAAGCTAGGCTATTTCCAAGCTGTGGGCGGGGGTGGAGAAGAGTGGACTGCTTGGCTGGAGCAGAGGTCTGCTCAAATTACTTTTCTTTCTTCTTGGAGCTTAGTCCCAGGCTTCTCAGAAGCCTGATGGCTAACACTTCCTCCTTTCCCCATCCCTGCTCTCACTCTAAGAATATCGGCCCAAATCTGCTGCCAGCCCTGCTGTGTCCCCTGACACACTGACTCTGCAGCACACTGCGGTGATGCAATGGGTTAGGCTCTGCTCCCAGTGCCTGCAATTTGCCCATCGCCCATCCTCCCGAAGGTAGCTGATTTCATAGCCGTCCCAATAAGGAGAGTGAGCATCACATCACTAGGCAGAGGGCGGGGTAGGGGAACCACAGGGATGGGCCACATGCGAGTTTGCATCACAGGTAAACCTTGGCACCTTCCTCAGTCCCCTAATAACTGTTACTGAGGTCCTGAGATGGAGGTTTATCATCATCTGTTCATAGTTTTAGGTAGAAACAAGGTTGGGTCTGTGACTCCCACTTCTGTCTCCTCAGTGTTCCTTTCTCAGAAGTGGAGATGACAGCCTTCCAGACAGGCATGGTCCTAAATGGGTAAAAGTGGGAATGATCTGGGAGACCTAGGGTTTTCACTCTGAAGTGGTCGGGTGCCACATCTATGATGCCATGGCTGGAAACTACCCTGGAGAAGGGAGGTCTTGGTCACCCTGAAGTACCTCCAGCCAGCCTCTCTTGCTTCTCAATAAAGCCCAGCTATGCAAATAATGGTGCAGGCAATGATGGTGCACATGGCTTTCACCGAGGGAGCTGAGCCAGCGGATTTGGTGGTTTCAGAATTTCTCCTGGCTCACCACTTGCCAATAAAAGAGCTTCAGCAGAATAATGAGGTGAGGCTACCCCTGGGCTGAAGCGTATTCCCCCTGAGAGTGAGTTGGCTTGGGGTGGCCATAGCACTGAACAGCTCCAGCTCCAGGAACCTAAGCATCAGGGACAGTGAGCCAGGTGTCCCCCATTAGACTTATCAATTGCAAAAAAAAAAAAAAGAAGAAGAAAGTTGAACCTCATCCTGCCCTTGGATTAGACAGAAAGGTAGAGAAAAGTAAAGTTGTAGCTAAAGCTTTCTGTCTCTAGCTAAATGCACAGAAAGAGTTTTTCCCTGTAGGAAGGGAAGAAAGATCAACTTTTACTAACATAAACAGCCATCACAACAAAAGAAGCTGCCAACCAATGCAGGAGACAGAGACGTGGCTTGATCCCTGGGTTAGGAAGACCCCCTGGAGGAGGAAACAGCAACTGCTCCAGTATTCTTGGCTGGAGAACCCCATGGACAGAGGAGAGTGGTGGGCTGCAGTCGAAGGTCGCAAGGAGTTGGACAAGACTGAAGTGACTCAGCACATACACACTCACTACAAACTGCAGAGTAGAAAATGCATAGAAATTTGGAATAATATTGAAAGCTGACACAAACCTCCTCAGACTTTGGGCAAGATCTGGATTTCTCCAAAAGAAAGGCTGCCTCTTTGAAACACCCTCCGGCGTTCTGAGAGTCAAGGTGCAGGAGAAGGTGTGGAAGCTGGGAAACAGCCCGAGATTGCTCATCTCTCCTCTCTGCCTCTGCCTCCTCCTGTCCCCATCTCCAGGGCTACCAGGCTAAGGGGTCCTGGCTGGGAGAAACTTCGAGAAGAGAGTGTGGAGGAGGCAAGGAAACAGCCTCAGTGGGTCCCAGCCCACATTCCCAGTGACAGCAGGCTGGGCCCCATGCACCCACCAACAAAGCTGCGTCAGTACTCTGCAGACTCCATGTGCAGAGCACCTGGAGCACGTGGGACAAAGGCTTCCTGAATTAACGGCTTGACACTGCCACCTGCAAAAGCCAAAATACATCCCAAGGTCAAATCAAGACACATCCTGGTGAATCACCACCTCAAGGATAAAAGAGGAGTCCTTTGGACATCCAGCTGGAAAAAGGCGAATCTCCTTCAAAAGGTAAAAATCAGGCTCTCCCTAAACTGACCACAGCTATGTTCAATGCCAGAAGACACTGAAAAAGGTTACAATTCTGAGCGAAGGAATGGATGTCACCCATGTATTTTAAAGTCCGGCACCCCCCGCACACAAATAGGCAAGAGGCAAGAGAACCCAAGAATTCTCAAGAATGCCACATTTCAGGGAGCACAGCACCAGTGAGCTATCGGGGGAGGGCTGGGAAGGGGTCAGAGGACAGAATGTGATCAACTAAGAAGGAAAACAGTTTAGAACCTGTCCATCAAAGTGCAGTTCTTGCAGCCAGCAGCGTGAGTATCCTAAAGGAGCTGGTTAGAAATACAGATTCCCCTACCTCAGAACTAGAGCACCCAAATCTGCATTTTAACCAGATCCCCAAGGGATTCATATGTACTTTAATGCTTGAGAACGTTGCCCTGGAATATAGGAACGCCTGCTGGGGAAGGTCAGGCAAACAGCAGGTAAGCAGAAGGGAGCACAGTACTGTAAACATCTCGGCCTGACAGCATAGAACAGGATGCAAATGCTACAAACTTTATTGATGCAAAAATAGTAGCAAGAGAAATCCAGAGTCGGAGCAAGGGGGGAAGGCGGCAGGAGACACTGTGAAATTTTAAAACTGGGACCAAGTCTCATCTTCTTCCCCCAAAATAACTAACTACAGAAAATTCTCTTGGAAATTGAAATAACTTGGAGGGAAGAAAACTATTTCTGAACTTCAGCAATTTTCGAAGTTTCAGTTTAATTTTTCTGTCTATTAAATTGAAATCAAACTAAACATATTGCTTTTAATTTAAAAATGTGTACAGTAAAATTCTATTTTTGTAAAAGTGTTTCAATTTACCTAATTAGCTATCACTCTATCAGAGAGAGAGAGAGCTGTGATAATGTTCACCAAATGTTAATTTCTTTTCCATGGTGGAATTTGAAGTAATTTCTTCTTTTTTTATTTTTTGGGGGGAGTACTTTTGTATGTTACTTGATTGAAAAAACAAATAATGGGTTTGAATCAATTTCACAAAGAAAAAGCTCTTAAAAACAGATAATCAGAATTTCATAATCAGAAAGGTCTGTCTTTGTTTTAAATAACAGATTTATGTTATATTCTAATTAGCTCTTAGGTTGTATAAATCCAAAAAAAAATTAAAATGAGGCTAAAAGAAGTCATAGTGGGAAATAAGCTGGCTAAAAATATAACTGCTGTAGGTCCACTTAACACTGTTTTTCCATTACCAGGATATTAGAAAAACCTTACAATGCGTTCTGTAAAGAAGCTTCTCTGACAGTTCGCACACGCTCTGGATCTCTCCAGGGCCCCTCCCCTCTTCAGGGCTCTGTCCCTCCATGCCTGCCTGTAGCTGCAGCCCCAGCTGCAGCCAGTCCTGCGTGTCACCAGTCCCGGACTGAGTTCAGAGACCTGCCTTTGCTTCCCTCTCCTCTGCTGCTGTCTGCACCTCTCAAAGCTAAACACGGGAGAGGCCACAGACTGCCTCACCTTGTCTGCACAATGGAACACCCATAGCTCTCAGAAACTACTGAGCCACACCCCAGACCATTTGTTCTTCATTTTGATGATGATCAGAATCAGTCCAGAAAGACGTAGTAAAAATCTAACAGCCTGGGCCCTATCCTCCTTCCAGGCTCCTGGGGGCCACGTATGCTCAGTGGCTGATCCTGATCCCCACCAATGAGGCTCTGTACATGGGCTGGGGTATTAGTGAGTGTCCAGCCTTCCCAGATTCTGACTTGTGCAGGGGGGCTGAGGACCACTTCCCTCACCTCTGCTCCTAGATCTAATGAAGGATGTGGGTTCATGCTGCTTCCCTTCCCCAGGCAACATGGGGCTCTGTGAGTCTTCAAGAATGTGATGGAAGGCAGGCCCATCCCCATGTGGACTCCAGCTGTCCAGTGAAGAGGCTGCCTGCAGTGAATGCCCTCATCCAGGTGTGTGACCTAGGTTTCCCCATCCTAAGACATACGAATTTTTACATAAGAAAGTAACTACACTAAAGGTGTCTTTTAGATCAGTCTTGTCTATTCACAGATGAAACAACTGAAAACCAAGCGGTCAGGTGATGGCAAAGCCCCCCTTGACCCAGACCTTCCCCACTGTCCCTGCACTATTCAGATGGGGAATGTGATGAGGAACATGATGTTCAGATAGGAACATGATGAGACACCTTTTGAGGTAGATTATTTAACAGCTCATCATAGCAATCACTTTCGCCTCTCCCACTTGGCTGAGAGAAGACTCCACAGGAACTGAGGCTCTGGAAAAATTTACCTGAGGTCTGGAGTCCCTGGGATTAGACAAGTCCTCTTTCTGGAAGCAGAACATGCCAGTGGACTCTTTGAAATCCATTCAATAATACGATGGAGGGACTTCCCTGGTAGTCCAGTGGCTAAGACTCTGTGCTCCCAATGCAGGGCCCTGGGTTCGATCCCTGGTCAGGGAACTAGATCCCACATGTTTCTAAGACCCAGTGCAGCCAAATGAATAATAATAATAGTAATATGATGGAGGCTGAGCTTTCTAAGGCCACGGGGTACAGTAAAGAGCACACAGCCTGGAGCCAACACGCTTGGCTTTGAACCCTGCAGGTATGACTTGGGGTAAATTACTTGACCATTCTCTGTGCTTCCATCTCCTCATCTGTAAGATGGGAATAATAGCTACACTACGCCTGCCCCCTAGGATGTGTGAGAATGAAATGATTTCACACACGCATAGGACAGTGTCTGACACACAGTGAGCACTATATATAGCTCTGTTATTCCTAGGCTCGAATTACACCTACACGTCTGTATGCAACCACCCTTCTGTCCTTTTGCAGTTCCAAGTCAATACTTTCGCCCAAGTGCCCCTTCCACTGCACAACCTACTTGTTCCTTGGTAGCCAGAACTTAGGCACTAATAGCAGCTTTCCTGTTTTGTCCCCCAGCTCTCCCCACAGGCCCCATCATCTTGATATCAGCAAAGCCCCTGAGCCCCTCATAATTTCACCATAGGCATGATACTTGGCTGAGACCTCAGCCACTGCATCAGTAATAATTCTGTTAAATAACTGTATCCTGTCAGCTTTGAGAAATAGGATGTCACCACCTGACACTGCCCTTCGTCCTGACCTAATCAACACTGTAATCCACAGAGTGGAGGGGAAATATTTAATGGAATGTATATCAAATTGGGAAGTGACAGAAAGCTGGAAGAAATTACGTAAAATGCTGGTGAGTGAGTTAAGATTCACTCAGACTGATCATGGGGGTTTGGAATTCTGGATTGAAGCCAAGAGAAGGTGATCTTTAGACAGGACAAATGTATGTTATAAATCAAGGTGCCTTGGCTCTGGAGCTAACTGTTGAAGAAGACCAAACCGTGCTAGGTGGTACATGCTTCCTGCATGGACTCAGAGCAGGCTGCATCCTGGAAAGGGCCAGCCCACTGTCCTCTGAACTGAGGAGGTGTCTTTCTAAGAATTCTATACTGTTGAAGAAGCAATTTGCAAGTAACTCATGTATTCTTGGAGTCATTCACCAGCATTTATTTCAGGCTCTATCTTTGCAAGTAACTGACCCAAAAGCTACCCAAATAAGAACTACATTTGTTCTGGTTCTTCAGAGGACCCTAGATTACAGGTTGGAAAACCAGGAGGTACATTTGATGGAAAGTATGTTTTCCCAGGAATCAGGAAGGAGTGAGCTTGCTGTCAGGAGCTGTGTGCAGACTCTCCAGGTTGGGCAGGGAGCACACCAAGGACTCGCTTACTGAGCAGCTGGACCTGGTAGGTCCTCTTTGCATTCTGTGGTCCGTGAGTCATGAGAAAGCTAAAGCAGGGGGTAGAGGGAGGCTGGGGAGGGGTAAAGGAGCCAGAAGCTCTCCTTTCACACCAGCCAGCCACCGTTGTGCCTCCAGGCTGCTCCTGGTCTATTTCCATCTTGACCTGGGACCAAGGTGACACCTGATCCAGGGAGTCTCTGATGCTCACCCCACATGTGGCATAACCAACTCAGAGAAATGCAAATTAAATCCACATGGGGTCCCATGTTTCAGCTGTCAGAGTGGCAAAGATCAAACTGTTTGACATCATAATATGGCTGGTATCAAATCAACCACATATCTCATGAGTCAGAGCATTGCCTAGTCCAATCTTTTGAAAGAAAATTTGGCATCATATATCAAAATGCAGGCTAAAATTGAAGAAAGTAGAGAAAACCACTAGACAATTCAGGTAAGACCTAAACCAAACCCCTTATGATTATACACTGGAGGTGACAAACAGATTCAAGAGCTTAGATCTGATAGAGTGCCTGGAGAACTATGGACGGAGGCTTGTGACACTGTACAGGAGGCAGTGGCCAAAACCATTCCCAAGAAAAAGAAATGCACGAAGGCAAAACACTCGTCTGAGGAAGCTTTACAAATAGCTGAGCAAAGAAGAGAAGTGAAAGGGAAAGATATATCCAACCTAAAGCAGAGTTCCAGAGAATAGCAAGGAAACATAAGAAAGTCTTCAGTTAACAATGAAAAGAGTGAGACAATAGAATGGGAAAGACTAAAGATCTATTCAAGAAAATTAGAGATACCAAGGTAATATTTCATGCAAGTTCAGTTTAGTCACTCAGTTGTGTCCGAGTCTTTGCAACCCCATGGACTGCAGTACACCAGGCTTCCCTGTCCACCAACAACTCCCAGAGCTTGCTCAAACTCATGTCCATCGAATCGGTGATGCCATTCAACCATCTCATCTTCTGTTGTCCCCTTCTCCTTCTGCCTTCTTTCCCATCTCAGGGTTTTTTCCAATGAGTCAGTTCTTCGCATAAGATGGCCAAACTATTGGAGCTTCAGCTTCAGCATCAGTCCTTCCAATGAACATTAAGGACTAATTTCCTTTAAGATTGACTGGTTTGATCTCCTTGCAGTCCAAGGGACTCTCAAGAGTTTCTTCCAGCACCACAGTTCAAAAGCATCAATTCTTTGGCGCTCAGCTTTCTTTATGGTCCAACTCTCACACCCATACATGACTACCGGAAAAACCATAGCTTTGACTAGACAAACCGTTGTTGGCAAAGTAATGTTTCTGCTTTTTACTATGCTGTGTAGGTTGGTCATTGCTTTCCTTCCAAGGAGCAAGCATTTTTTAATTTCATGGCTGCATTCACCATCTGCAGTGATTTTGGAGCCCACGAAAATAAAAGTTTGTCACTGTTTCCATTGTTTCCCCATCTATTTGCCATGAAATGATGGCACCAGATGCCATGATCTTGGTTGTTTGAATGTTGAGTTTTAAGCCAGATTTGTCAGGCACAATAAAGGACAGAAATGGCAAGGATCTAACAAAAGCAGAAGAGATTAAGAAGCGGTGGCAAGAATACAGAAGAACTGTACAAAAAAGGTTTTAATGACCCAGATAATCATGATGATGCGGTTACTCACCTAGAGCCTGACATCATGTAATATAAAGTCAAGTGGGCCTTAATAAGCATTGCTATGAACAAAATTAGTGGAAGGGATGGAATTTCAGCTGAGTTATTTCAAATCTTAAAAGATGATGCTGCAAGTGCTGCACTCTATACTCCACCCAATATGGAAAATTCAGCAGGAGCCACAGAACTGGAAAAGGTCAGTTTTTATTCCAATACCAAAGAAAGGCAATGCCAAAAAATGTTCAAACTATTGCATAATTGCACTCATTTCACATGCTGGAAAGGTAATGCTCAAAATCCTTAAAGCTAGGCTTCAACAGTTCATGAACCGAGAACTTCCAGACGTACAAGCTAGATTTAGAAAAGTCAGAGGAACCAGAGGTCAAATTGCCAACATCCACTGGATCATAGAAAAAGCAAGAGAATTCCAAAAAAACACCTATTTCTGCTCCATTGACTACACTAAAGCCTTTGACTGTGTGGATTACGGCAAACTGTGGAAAATTCTTAAAGAGATGGGAATACCAGACTGCCTTACCTGTTTCCTGAGAAATTGGTATGTGGGTCAAGAAGCAACAGTTAAAACCAGACGTGGAACAATGGACTGGCTCAAAATTGGGAAAGGAGTACATCAAGGATGTGTATTATCACCTTGCTTATTTAACTTATATGCAGAGTACATCATGCAAAACGCTGGGCTGGAAGACCCACAGGCTGAAATCAAGATTGCTGGGAGAAATATCAGCAACTTTGTAGATATGCAGATGGTAGTACTTTAATGGCAGAAAGTGAAGAAGAGCTAAGTAGTCTCTTGGTAAGGGTGAAAGAAAAGAGTGAAAAAGCTGGCTTAAACTTAAAATTCATCATTCAAAAAACTAAGGTCATGGCATCCAGTCCCATGACTTCATGGCAAATGGATGGGGAAAACGTGGAAACAGTGACAGAATTTCTTTTCTCAGGCTTCAAAATCACTGTGGATGGTGACTGCAGCCATGAAATTAAAAGACACTTGCTTCTTGGAAGAAAAACTATGACAAACCTAGACAGCATATTAAAAACAGACGTCACTTTGCCAGTAAGGGTCCACAGAGTCAAAGCTATAGTTTTTGCAGTAGTCATGTATGGATTGGCGCTGAAGTTCCAATACTTTGGCCACCTGATGCTTAGAGTCAACTCATTGGAAAAGACCCTGATGCTGGGAAAAATTGGGGGTACAAGGGGAAGGGGTGTCAGAGGATGAGATGGTTGGTTGGCATCACTGACTCAATAGACATGAGTTTGAACAAACTTCAGGAGATAGTGAAGAACAAGGAAGCCTGGCATGCTGCAGTTCATGAGGTCACAAAGTTGGACATGACTTAGCAACTGAACAACTAGAATCAAAATTTTAAATGCACACACTCCCTCTCTGTAACTCCGTTTATCATACGATATACTGTGTTCCTACAGAGTGCTCTATTGTAAAAGGATGCTCCCTGCAGCCTTCTGTTCCTTTTAACACTTCAGCAACACATTACTATCTTCTATCTTTCTACTGTCATTTCTTTTTATTGTGATAAAATATACATAGCATGAAAATTTTCATTTTTAACTATTTGCAAGTATATTATTCAGTGGCATTAAATACATTCACCAACACACACACACACACACACCACACACACATAGCAAATACAAATACATTCTCAATATTGCACAACTATGCCTACTATCTATACCTGAAACATTTTCATCATCCCCAAAACAAAACAGGGTTCCAAGGTGCTGCTACTTGTAAAGAATCTGCCTGCCAATGCCGGAAGCACAAGAGACATGGGTTTGATCCCTGGGTTGGGACAATCCCCTGGAGTAGAAAATGGCAACCCACTACAATATTCTTGCCTAGAGAATTCCATGGACAGAGGAGCCTGGCAGGCTACCCCATGGGGTCACAAAAAGTTGGACACAACTGAGCAACTGAACACACACACACACAAACAGTACATGTTAATACAGGCTAGTGGGTCTCTGAAGCTAAGACCACCTGAGGTGCTAGTTCAGGTCCTGCCTACACAAACTTCAGATCAGTAGCTCTGGGATAAAGAACAATGCAAAACTTTGTCATTGAACAATACCTCCTCACTCCCCTTTCCCTACCCTCCCAAACCTCTATTCTCTTTTATCTCCCTATTCTATACAATTCACACAAATGGAATCATAAACATGTGTCCTTCACTCAACATGCTGTATTCAGGGTCCATCCATGTTGTCATATGTATCAACATTTCATTCCTTTTTATGCCTGGATTATCATCCATTTTGTGGATATACCTAATTTGTTTATCTATTCATCTCCTGATGGCCATGTGGGTTGTTCTGCTCCTGTACAGGTGAGTAAATACTGTTATAAACATTTTTGCATGAATATCTGTTTGAGTCTCTGCTTTCAAATCTTTTGTGCAGCATGTTTTCTGGTAAAATAAAAATGAGTAGAACAACCAAAGAAACTATTAATAGGGTGTTAGTTGAATATGTTATTATACATCCACACAGCAGAATTTTCTGCAACCCTTTAGAATGAGGCAGGTTTATGAGTCTTGGTATAGAGCCACCTACAAGATAAATTATCTCAAAGAAGAAGAAGGGGACGTGGAGGGGTGGGGGGTGGGGGCAGAGGCAAGGAAGGGAGAAGAAACAGAGGAAGACCAGCAGCACCATGGACAGTGATGCGGCAGGAGGAACTGAGGGCATGCCTGATTCTTAGACTGTCTCTAGAAGGTTCCATGGAGCCAGTAAGAGCAGTACTCTGAGAGGCCATGAGACCCAGGGTTAGCAGTGAAGGAAGGCTTACTCTTTCCTATCGGCCCTTCATCCTGTTGGAAATACCTTAATGAAGTGAATGGTTTTCCTTCTGAAAATCTAATCAATATTTCTTTAATTGTTACGTGATCTCTTCAGATTCTGAGTTGGGTCCAGCAGAAGGTGGGGGCCGTGTGACAACCAGGAGGCTGCAGAGCGGCTCTGACAGTGGAAGGAAAGGGCCCTCTTCATATCCACCGTTTCAGGCCCCGGAAACATGGCGGCTGCAGCCCCATCTTCCAGCACCAAGCTCACTACCAGAGCCTCCCCAGTGCCCGTGGCCTCTCACTTCTACTCCCCCTGCTTCTCCTTTTCTTCCTCCTCTCCCTGGAAGAGTAACTTTGAGAGCTGCAAGGTGAAAGATGTGGTCTCATCCCACCAGAAAGGGAGGCTGTGCAGTGAGGCTTCAAAGCCGCAGGGACACCCCGTGCTGAGGAGGTCACGTCCCACAAGGAGAGGTCTCTTCACCCTCTTCTGGGCTGTACAAGTCAAAAAGGTGCCAACAGAACAGACCTCACAGGATGATAATCAAATCATATTTGGAAATGAGATAAGGAAGGGAGTCAGAACAAAAGCCTGTGAAAAGAAAAATAAGGTGAAAGTTGCCGAAATTGGTGTTCTGTATTCTAAGGCCTCCTGGCTCCTAGCAGGGTTTGAGATTAGTGTTGATAATAGCCTCACCATAGGACCACAAAAAATCAATGGAACTGGGACTGAGGCAGGATCCATTTATCTTCTTGGGGTGAAATAGAAGGTGTGATTTTAAAAAGACAAATTATACTGAATGCGTGTAATTGATGTGCGTACACAGGACCAGACAAGGAAGGCCAACTGCACACAATTGCACTATATCAGGCATTATTCTCATCAAGAGTTCCTTGTAACAATGCCAACCCCAGGGCACAGTTTAAGTGCTCTGGAGAGTGGTACTCAGAATTGAGTTCTAGAATATGCTGCATTATTTTTGCATGGTTAATTATTTGTTTGAAAGGGCGCTGAAGAATACCAAAAGGAAAATTAATTTGCAAGTTCTGGTTTATCATGAAATGGCTTGGTTGAGACAAGACTCCAGACTCACTCCATCCATCCCTCTACCTCTCCTTTCAGTGGGCTGTCTGCCCCTTGGATGAACTGTCCCCCTTAGTTTAAAGGCTTTATTTCAGTGAGTTTCCTTCATTGAGCTACATGTACATTCTCATGGGCACGGATGATTGTCTGATCATCTCAGGGTATCAGATAAATGTTTTATTTATTAATTGATTAATTAGTTAATTGAGATCTTGGTTCTCAACTCAAGAAGACTATCATAAGCACAAGTTCAGAGCTGAGTCTTTCACAACCACACTGGGTCTAGCTGACAGTGGTAAGCCAGTCCAGTTGAAGGGCTCAAGTTTGTCCTAGGAGAGGTAAATTAGCAGACAGGAGTGGGCAGGGGCACAGGGGCTGTAAGCGGAATCACTGCCCGGTGTCTGGAGATCAGGGAACCCAGGGCAGGGACATCTCCATGGAGGCTTACTGTGTGTCCTCCACCCACATACTTCACATCTCTGGAGACAAGTATGGAGCCACACCCCACAACACCTGAAAGGGGAGGAAAAGGGAGAGCCTCCCTCCCCACTTCCTGCAAGCTCTCCTCAAGCCTCCTGGAAAGACAATCGCGATAGCACTGGGCACAAGGCCACTTGAAGTGAGATGCTTTCAAGGCTCTCTTGTGGTGCCACCCAAGGTGACCTCCAGAGGCTTCTTTGACCCCAGGCTGGGCTGGCAGGCTGCTGGCAACACTTTCATCTTTATTTTTTTACACCAGGCCTTCTGTGCCCCGACCCTCCCCCTTCCCTGCAGCCCACTGCTCCTCCTGCAGTAGAAAGGCGGTGAAGAGGGACCCTCCCCTCTGTCCTTGCCTCCTAAGGCATCTCTGTCACAGCCTCGTCTCCACCCCCTCACCTCCCCACCCCGCGCCAACACACAGTCACACACTCACACACACACACACACATGCACACACACACACATGCACACACGCATACACCCCTGCACCTCTCTTGCCCTTGGCGCCTCCTGCACAGAGAGAGCGGCCCTCACCTTCCAGGGGTTCTCAGACCAGCCTCCCCTCCATGAGTCTCATTCTCCTCCTCAGGTCAGACTCACACTGGCTTTGGATCCTACGCCTCCTGTCTTGCAAATTGTTCTTTCTAGTCACAGTCTCCTTCCCCCAGGATATAAAGCTGATCAGATCTTCCCGGTTCCAACAACAGCAACAACAGTCACCAAAACAAAAAACCCTTCTGGCATGCTGATTTCCCCTCAAGCCCTCGTTTTTTTTCTCCTTTTCACTTTTCCTTTTAAAATCTGTTCAGAACTGCTTTCACTTCATCAATCTACACAGCCATTCAACTACAGAAGGGACTGTTTCGTTCAGGCTTCTGAAATGAAAGGTCACTCATCGCCCTTCTCAGCCCTGTGGCAACCCTGCCAGCCTGGACCAGTTGGCCTGCCCAGCCCTCTCCCAGCCAGCCCTCTCCCAGCCAGCCCTCTCCCTCCAGCCAGCCCTCTCCCACCAGCCAGCCCTCTCCCCACAGCCAGCCCTCTCCCCCCAGCCAGCCCTCTCCCAGCCACCCCTCTCCCCCCAGCCAGCCTTCTGCCCCCAGCCAGCCCTCTCCCAGCCAGCCCTCTCCCTCCAGCCAGCCCTCTCCCAGCCAGCCCTCTCCCCCTAGCCAGCCCTCTCCCCCTAGCCAGCCCTCTCCCCCCAGCCAGCCCTCTCCCCCGAGCCAGCCCTCTCCCCCCAGCCATCCTCCTCTGGTCTCTCCTTCCTGGCTTATCTTCCTCCTGCTGCTGCATGTCCCTCAAAGCTTAGCATTCTCTCTCTCTGGTCTCTATCTTAGCAATCATATCCCAATTTAATTAAAAAAAAACTCTATTAAACTTGATGAACAAGACTCTGTTAGACACTGTTGATGTAGTGCTGAATTATAATTCTTTCCAAGAGAGCTGACAGACAAATGCAGGTGGGGTAGGGTGGGGAAAAGGGTATAGACAGATAAATAAATGATTTAACACACTACATTTAAGAAGACATGTAAACTATCATGTAAGAAAATCGTCAGTCTAGGTTCAATACAGGATGCTTGGGGCTGGTGCACGGGGATGACCCAGAGAGATGATATGGGGAGGGTGGTGGGAGGGGGGTTCAGGATTGGGAACTCATGTACACCCGTGGTGGATTCATGTCAATGTATGGCAAAACCAATACAGTATTTTAAAGTACCCCCCAGCCATCCTCCTCTGGTCTCTCCTTCCTGGCTTATCTTCCTCCTGCTGCTGCATGTCCCTCAAAGCTTAGCATTCTCTCTCTCTGGTCTCTATCTTAGCAATCATATCCCAATTTAATTAAAAAAAAACTCTATTAAACTTGATGAACAAGACTCTGTTAGACACTGTTGATGTAGTGCTGAATTATAATTCTTTCCAAGAGAGCTGACAGACAAATGCAGGTGGGGTAGGGTGGGGAAAAGGGTATAGACAGATAAATAAATGATTTAACACACTACATTTAAGAAGACATGTAAACTATCATGTAAGAAAATCGTCAGTCTAGGTTCAATACAGGATGCTTGGGGCTGGTGCACGGGGATGACCCAGAGAGATGATATGGGGAGGGTGGTGGGAGGGGGGTTCAGGATTGGGAACTCATGTACACCCGTGGTGGATTCATGTCAATGTATGGCAAAACCAATACAGTATTTTAAAGTTAAAAAAAAAAACTGGAAAAAAAAAAAAGAAGAAGACTTTCTGGCGCAAAATGTGGATGACAGCCCAAGGCATACACAATTTTTCAGGAAAACTTTTATAATGTCAGAAAAATGTTGAAAACTTACAACAACCTTTCTTCAAGCTAATACTAACAGATAATCTAGTGTGAGGATGAGGGAGGGGATACTCTACATCAGGGCTGTATTGAGAAAACACACCTGGGCTTAGAACAGCCTCACCAGACTGTGCTGCCTGAAGCAGAGGATTGCCTGAGAAAAAAGGTAATAAGATCCACCTGCTGCCCCTCCCCTGAGATGCAGGATTACTACCAGTGAGGAACTGAGCTATGCTGGCAGTGAAGGAAGTTTTCATTTCTTGCCCCTCACCACCAGTCTCTTCCCTAACCCAGAAAACATCCAGATAGAACATAGCTATCCAAGGTCTACAAGGGACATCAAGCATCTGAAAGCTGTGGGCTGAGGGGAAGAGCACTTCTGGGAACAGGTAAGGACAGTGACACCAGAAGTGAGGCAGGCAGGGAACTGTACTTTTCATACATAACATCAGACTAGAAGAACCAAAGACCCAGACGCTGCAGGTCAAAGGAATGTGCCACCTAGGCAGAGATACATCCTGGGAAGCGTTTTATACATGAGAAAGTGGGCAGGGACCTGTACATATCCATCTTCCCAGCTGGTGCAGACGCAAGAGGGGAATGAAGTCGCCCTGGCAGAGGGCTGACATGAGTCCCAGGATGGGCCTCCCTCAGAACTGAATGGACACAGGTTCTCAGCACAGGCCTCTCACCCAGTCTGTGAAACCTCCCTAAGTCTCACCAAAGTCTATCATGCTTTCAATTACCAGGGGAAAACCACACGGCCCAAGAAGGAGCACATCATTCTGTTCAGCCAGAGGAAGAGCATACCTCTAAAAATGAGACACTGCAGAATTCAGAAGAAAAATTCAGGAAACCATGTACTTTTTCAGGAGAGTATAAGAAGTCTGGTTTCTAAGAAAGAGGAACAAAAAAGTGATCAACAAGATGAAAGGAAAGATGGATTCAAAATGAGAGGACACCAATAGTAAGAACAAAGCCACTTTGTAGGCAGAGAAGAGATATCAAGTCAGTAACACAAAAAACAAATGTGACAGAAATCCAGACAACATGGCAGAAGGTGAAAGAAGTGGCAAACGGAGAATGAAGAACCACATGCAGATAATGAAGACTCCTAAAATAGAATCCACAACAAATGAAGCAGAAGAGAAATGAGAGATATAATGTAATAAAATGTTACTGAGCTGAAGATAAAGGCCTGTGTGTACAGACAGATGGGCTCAACAGGCAAAGTCAGCAAAAAAGAGATCCTAGACGCATTATGGAAAATAATAAAGATAATATCGAAGAGAGAAAGCAGGCTGCTCGCAGGTTGAAAAGTTGGCTTCAGATATCTCGGTGACACAGAGCAGATCTGAGAGCAGAAAAGAACATGGGCCGTGGTAAAAGGGCCTTTCCAGTCGAAGGAAAGAGTGAAATTACTCAGGCTACGAGGAAAAACACAAGTCAGCTACTGGAAAGCAAATTAAATCCCTACTTTATACCAAATCCCCAAAATGAATCCCTGCTAAACTAATATTTAAAGGAAAAATTGAGCCATAAAAGTAGTGTGGTAAAATACAGATGAAGATGTATATAACTTTACAGTGAAGAAGAACTTTCAAAGGAGGAACTGAAGGGAAAAACACTTAAGAGAAAACCTGATAGACTGAACTACATAAAAATTTTAAGGTTTGCTGCAAAAATACTGTTCTAAATCTAATTACAAATTTAGGAAAAATGAAATATATATGACAAAGGTTCATATCCTTCAAATCAATAGAAGAATGGATTAAGTATAAAAACAGGCAATTCACAACAGAAGAAATACAAACATTTAGTCCAACTGGCAATCAAATTTAAAAATCTAAAATCAAATAAATAAGACATCATTTTCTGCTGTCAGCATAACACAGATTAAAAAGAATTACAATGAGCATTGCTGGAAACAGTCGAAGTCACTTATGAGCAGCCAGGATATGAAGGGTACACCAGTATAGCATACCTCAATGGCAACTGGGAATTTTATCAGAAACCCTAAAAATGGGAAAAAGTTTAATCCAAAAATTCTACATACTGAAATTTATCTTGAGAATATCCTCCATTAAGTTATCAAAAATATGTGCAACAAGGAACTTCATTAGGACATGGAACTGGTTCCAAATCGGAAAAGGAGTATGTCAAGGCTATATATTGTCACCCTGCTTATTTAACTTATATGCAGAGTACATCATGAGAAACACTGAGCTGGAAGAAGCACAAGCTGGAATCAAGATTGCCAGGAGAAATATCAGTGAGCTCAGATATGCAGATGACACTACCCTTATGGCAGAAAGTGAAGAAGAACTAAAGAGCCTCTTGATGAAAGTGAAAGAGGAGAGTGAAAAAGTTGGCTTTAAGTTCAACATTCAGAAAACTAAGATCATGGCATGCAGTCCCATCATTTCATGGCAAATAGATGGGGTAACAGTGGAAACAGTGGCTGGCTTTATTTTGGGGGGGCTCCAAAATCACTTTAGATGGTGACTGCAGCCATGAAATTAAGACGCTTACTCCTTAGAAGGGAAGTTATGACCAACCTACACAGCATAGTAAAAAGCAGAGACATTACTTTGCCAACAAAGGTCCGTCTAGTCAAGGCTATGGTTTTTCTAGTGGTCATGTATGGATGTGAGAGTTGGACTATAAAGAAAGCTGAGTGCAGAAGAATGGATGCTTTTGAACTCTGGTGTTGGAGAAGACTCTTGAGAGTCCCCTGGACTGCAAGGAGATCCAACCAGTCCATCCTACATAAGATCAGTCCTGCATGTTCATTGGAAGGACTGATGCTGAAGCTAAAACTCCAATACTTTGGCCACCTGCTGCAAAGAGCTGACTCACTGGAAAAGACCCTGATGCTGGGAAAGATTGAGGGCAGGAGGAGAAGGGGATGACAGAGAATGAGATGGTTGGATGGCATCACTGACTTGATGGACATGGGTTTGGGTGGTCTCTGGGAGTTGGTGATGAACAGGGAGGTCTGGCATGCTGCGGTTCATAGGTTCCAAAAGAGTTGGACACAACTGAGCGACAACTAAACTGATAATAGCAGGAGAAAAGAATAAAAATGTCTAGATGTCTCAGTTAGTGAAATAAGTCACCAAATTTAATAAGACAAGTGTTAACATTATAACATAGGTACTCATTGATATGAAGGAGGCAAACTCTACACTATGAAAAAAAAGTCAGAAAAGTATATGGCACCATTTTTGATGAAAGAAATACATACACACACATACACATACACAAAATATTCCAAAATATTAGCAGTAATTATGTCAAGAAGTTATGGCAAGATATAGATTATATCCTTTTTGTTTAGTTATATTTCTACTTTTTGCATTATGGATATGAATTTTTTTTCAAATTTGCTTTAATATACAATTTTAAAATGCCCAAGAGTTAATTACTGGGTCATATGATAAAGGCATGTATAGTTTTGTAAGAAACAATGATAATCTTTTCCAAAGGGACTGTACCATTTTTACATTGCACTGGCAATGTATGAGTGATTCATTTTTTCCACATCCTTTCCAGCATGTGGTGTTTATTTTTAATTTTAGCTCTTTTGAGAGGTGTCTAGTGACATCTCATTGTGATTTTTATTGGTATGTCCCCAATGACTAATGATGTTAAGCACCTTTTCATATGCTTGTTGGCCATCTGTAGAAAAATGAAAACTTATGTTTATACAAAAGCCTGACGATGAATGTTCATAGCACCTTTATTTGTAATTGCCCCAAACTGGAAATCACCCAGATGTCTTGCAACAAGTGAATGGTTAAGCAAACTACAAGACAGTCATCTCTCAGAGGATTGGTTCCAGGACCCCCAAGGATAGCAAAAGGGGTGGATGCTCAAGTCTCTTACATAAAATGGCCTAGCATTTGCATATAACCTACACACACCCTCTTGTGTACTTTAAACTATCACTAGGTTACTTATAATACCACAGTGGTTCAGTTGTACAGCTATGTCTGATTCTTTGTGACTCCATGGACTACAGCACACCAGGCCTCCCTGTCCATCACCAACTCTCGGAGTTTACTCAAACACATGTCCATTGAGTCAGTGATGCCATCCAACCATCTCATCCTCTGTTGTCCCCTTCTCCTCCCGCCTTCAATCTTTCCCAGCATCACGGTCTTTTCAAATGAGTCAGTTCTTCTCAATAGGTGGCCAAAGTAGTGGATTTTCAGCTTCAGCATCCGTCCTTCCAATGAATATTCAGGACTGATCTTTAGGATGGACTGGTTGGATCTCCTTGCTGTTCAAAGGACTCTCATGGGTCTTCTCCAACACCTCAGTTCAAAAGCATCAATTCTTCAGCGCTCAGCTTTCTTTATAGTCCAATTCTCACATCCATACATGACCACTGGAAAAACCAGAGCCTTGACTGGATGGACTTTCATTGGCAAAGTAACATCTCTGCTTTTTACTAAGCTGTGTAGGTTGGTCATAACTTTTCTTCCAAGGAGGAAGTGTCTTTTAATTTCATGGCTTCAGTCACTATCTGCAGTGATTTTGGAGCCCAAAATATAAAGTCTATCACTGCTTCCACTGTTTCCCCATCTATTTGCCATAATCTTAGTTTTCTGATATTATAATACCTAATACAATGTAAATGTTAAGTAAATAGTTGCCAGTGCATGGACAATTCAAGTTTTACTATGGGGGACTTTCTGGAATTTTTTCCCTAATATTTTAAAATTTAATATGTTTATTGAGAGAATTAATAAGACTGAACATTGATACAAAGATGAAAAGGGTAACACCCATATAAAACTGTAGGTCCAGTTCACCTGTATTCACAGATATATATTCACAGAATATATTAATAGATACATGTGAAATAAAATATTACCAAGGCAAATCTAGCATCTAACAAAAAAATACTATACCATGGCTAAGATGCATTTACTCTAAGACTATAAAAATGACAACACTAGGAATCCTAAGAAGAAGACTTATATAATTTTTTCTCCCAATACTTTTCGGCCACTGTTGGTTGAACCTGCATATATGAAATCCATAGAAACGAAGAGCTGACTGTACATCAATACCATGGAACACTCACTAACCAGCAATAATAAGGAATATTTGATACACACATTGGATAAGTCTCAGTGGAAGCTTGCACTAAACTGTTCTGTATCTTGACTATGGTGATGGCCATCCAATTCTACACATGTGATTAAAATAAATAGACCTAATTACACACACAAAGGAGTGCATGTAAAACTAGAGAAATCTGAATAATGTCAGTGATGGCATCAATGTCAACGTCTTCCTTGTGATATTGCACTACAGGTTGGGTAACGGGATGAAGGGCACATGGGTCTCTCTGGTCTCTGTATTGCTTCTTACAACTGTATAAGAATCTATGATTATCTCAAAAAAATTTTTTTTAATGTAAGTATGGGACAGAAAGATATACAATGAAAATGTAAAAAGATACAGCCTAAGACAGCTAGTAAAGAGCAAAGTAAACAGTAGTGCTTGGGGGAGGGCCACAAGGAATTCAGGGAGGCCTTCCTGGAGGAAGTTGATTGTGAGCAGCAAGCACATTCCCAGGCAGGAAACAACAGGAGCTGAAGACACAGCCTGAGATGACTAACTGTGAGGCCCCAGAAGCCTGCTGTAGAAAGGTAAGAAGCAGGATAGACAGGCACAGAGAGGATCCCCCTAGGTGGGCCAACATTTTTTCCCCACTTCCACTCCAGTGTTCTTGCCTAGAGAATCCCAGGGATGGGAGAGCCTGGTGGGCTACCATCTCTGGGGTTGCACAGAGTTGGACACGACTGAAGCTACTTAGCAGCAGCAGCAGCGATTTTATTCATTTATTTTCATATCATCCCTTTATTTATTCATTACTCATTTGTTCAACAAATATCCTCCATGTGCCAATCACTGCATCATGCCCTAGGGATAAAATTATAAACAAGAAACCATCTTTGTCCAACCCAGCCCAGCCAAGGATTTGGTAATGAGATGAGCAAGTAAACAGAAAAAAATGCAAAAACATTTGCACAGACTGCATATAGAAGAAGTACCTCACCCTGGAGGGCTTCATGGAGAAGGTGGCATCTAATATAAAATCTGAAGCATTAGTGACAGAAATCCAAATGAGCAGAACATGGGGAAGAATAGCCTTCAAGGTAAAAGGAATCTATGGCTTATACAAAGGCCCAGAGATGAGAATACGTATCACAGATGGGGGGACCCAAGGCATTAAATGTGGCTAGAAAGCTCATCAAACCCAAGATCTCACAGCACCCCAAATGCCATGCTAAGGAGTCTGATCAACACTTGAGGGTCGGGGTGGAGGAGCCAGTGTAGTCTTTTTTTTTACAAGAGATGGGAATGAGCTGGAGGAAGCCCATGCTGTGAGCAGTGAGGCGAGTGAACTGGGGTGGCGCAGGGAACCAGCCCCATCTGTGCTCCAGGTCCCCACGGCACAGCTGCTCAGAGCTCTCACATGGCTCCCCAGACCCCGTGCTGCGGTCAGCGCATGTCCCCTTAGGAAGCACTAAACTCCGTGGTTTATGGAGTTCTGAGCTCTGGGGCCAAGCTCTCTCCCATCCCGGATCAATTGCTCCCTGTCACGAGCTGATCTTGTTCCAGTTCTTTACTTTCTGGATCATAAAGTTGTCCTCTGTGTGACTTAGGAGGCTCTCTGGTGCTGGGCATTTATAACCCAGAGATACCTGTGCAGTCAGCAGCCCCCATTAGTGTGCTGCTTGACAATTTAGCTGTCCTCTCCGAGGCCAGGTTTAGATCTATCTGTTTCCCCAGGTCTCACTTGCCTGGCATCCGGATAAGACTGGATGGCTTCCCAGCAAGTGCTCTGGCAGCAAGGGCAGCCAGTGGCCTGTGCTCCTGTAGCTTCCAAAGACACAGGGCAAGAACTGCAGATGGGCACCCTGGCCGTGGGGGGCAGGGGACAGTGCCCCTTATAGCCAGGCAGGAGAGGCTTTCAGAAAAGGACATGGAACCAGGGGCAGGGAACCCACCATCAGCTCCAAATTGGGGTGAGAAACAAGAAGCAGAAATTCCCAGATGGGGCTAGGAGCACACTCTCAACACAATAGCAGGGGCCACAACAGTAAGGCTGGGGTGATGTAGGTCAGGAGGGATGGGATTTGAGTGTTCAGGGAAGAGAGAGGGAAGAAGAGGGTCTTTGAGATTCACTTTTATCTGCTGTCTCATTGCAGCTGGGGGGATGAATAAGACAGGTCTTTCCAGGGACTTCCTTGGAGGCCCAGTGGTTAAGATTCTGCACTTCCAGTGAAGAGGGTACAAGTATAATCCCTGGTTGGGGAATGAAGGTCCTACATGCCACAAGGTGCAGCAAAAAAAAAAAAAAAAAAAAGACAGGTCTTTCCTCCACAAGCTCACAGCACAGAGAGAGAGGGACAAGGCTCCACGCTGTCCCCAGCTGCCCTAGACAGTCTCTTTCCTGTAGGGAGCCACTGCTGAGACTGTGGGCACAAGGGATTTTGAGGGCACTGGAGCCTTAATGCTAGTGAAGATCCCTCACTACAGCAGGACCATTCTGTACTTGTGTTCAAAGCTTCAGACAGTGCGCAGCAGCAAGCTGATGCTCAGTCAACACTCATGCAATGTCTGTCCTGATTTAACTAGGAACACAAACAAGTTTTGATTCTGAACACTGACCAGAAGCTTGGTCAACATCGTCCTAGAACCAGAGGGAAATCTGGAGGCCCATGAGTTGCATGGAGTTGCCTCCCTCAGAGGCATCACCAAGCTCCCCAATCTTATACCTCAAATGAGAGATTCCTGTAGGGACAAGGCTCCACGCTGTCCCCAGCTGCCCTAGACAGTCTCTTTCCTGTAGGGAGCCACTGCTGAGACTGTGGGCACAAGGGATTTTGAGGGCACTGGAGCCTTAATGCTAGTGAAGATCCCTCACTACAGCAGGACCATTCTGTACTTGTGTTCAAAGCTTCAGACAGTGCGCAGCAGCAAGCTGATGCTCAGTCAACACTCATGCAATGTCTGTCCTGATTTAACTAGGAACACAAACAAGTTTTGATTCTGAACACTGACCAGAAGCTTGGTCAACATCGTCCTAGAACCAGAGGGAAATCTGGAGGCCCATGAGTTGCATGGAGTTGCCTCCCTCAGAGGCATCACCAAGCTCCCCAATCTTATACCTCAAATGAGAGATTCCTGTGGAATCAGGTCTCAAGAGCAGATTCCAACCTTCATCTACAGTGGGGTGGCCCCTTCACTCCCTGAACCAGCCCTCAGATCCCCGCAGCATAAATCACAAGCTCCTAAGGTGTCTCAGATGAGGTTCCAATATTGAACTCATTTACTGTATGACCTTTCAAAAAAAAACAAAAAGAAAAGGCAGTTTTCCCTTGTAAGTGACCTGGGATTAAAGTTTCCAAATTGCAGCTAGAGAAAGTGGAAGCTAAGGAAGCCTGAGGAGAAATGGATGACTAGAATGAACAGCTCTGGAAAGGGGCCGGCTTCCAGATTTAGCCGTAAGTGGCAAGTCCTGAAGGAGTTTAACTGCACACCTCAAGATGGATTCTTACCAAGGGGAGTGGACAGCTGTGCAAATCGTGACGAGCATGGCCTGTGTGAGTGATCCCTGAACTCTCCTTGAGGTTGGGACATCTGAGCTGAAGTCTGACTTAAATGAAGTGTGAACAAAGGGAGCAGTGATCTGTGCAGAGAGATCAATATTGGAAAGGCTGCAGATTGGAAGAGAGCATGAGGCAGGGCGAGGAACAAAACAGGCAGGAGGGGTCTCTGGCGAGGGGGATGTGGTTTACATCCACCAGAGTGAGGGTAAGGCAGGCAGACCGCTCAGGTCTCTGGGGACAGTTCAGTGTAGCTGGTGAGTAGGGGTTCTGAGAATTCTCTCCAGACCTCTTCTTTTGCAGAGTTAGAAAGGAATAGGCTAAAAGGGTATATTTTTTCTTTACAAGGCTAACACCCTTACAGAAACAGAAGTTCATGGGGTTCCACCTTGAAGCAGGGAAACAATTCAAATGCCAAGTCTTTACCCCAAACTCGAGGAGGACCAGCACTAGTTGGAAACACTGATGGAGAGTACATACGGTGCCTCCATCAAAGATGGTGTACAGATCCGACTGAGCTTTCCTCCTCCCCTATGGGCAGAAGAACTTTCCTCTTCCCCTAGGGACAGAAAGGTGGAGGGATGAGTAACTGTGTGCTTTAGGTGGGGCTCAGGTGTGAAGACAGGTGGCCCATAGACCAGACATGCAGAAAGTCAAAGAGGGAAGAGAAATGGCAGGTTTGCCCAGAGCTGCTCTCGGGAAGTGTGAACAAAATGAAAAGAAAAAAGAGCAGGGCAGATCACTACCAACTGTATCAAAAATAAAAAGAAATATAGAAACATAGCATAAAAAGAAAACAGGAAAAGAACTCAGTATGAAAGAAAATATAGTCTAAGAAATAGAAAAAAAATCCATAAGGATTTAATTTCAAAAGAATTCACAATGCAAAAGCTCAAAACCAGATGATAAAACAACCCCCTCTACCCCCCCCAAAAGTGTTAGAGATTCCAGTTAGACACAAGTTATGATGAAAATGGAGGTGGCTCCATTTTCTTTACCGCTGGTGGCTCAGCGATAAAGAATCCACCTCCCAAAGCAGGAGATGTAGGAAACCCAGGTGTGATTTCTGGGTCCGGAAGATCCCCTGCAGAAGGAAATGGCAACCCACCCCAGTATTCTTGCCTGGATAATCCCATGGGCAGAGGAGCCTGATGGGCTACAGTCCATGAAGTCACAGGAGTCAGACACGACTACAGCAACTGAGCATGCATATGACGAAACTGTGGAAAATTCTGAAAGAGCTGGGAACACCAGACCACCTGACCTGCCTCTTGAGAAATCTGCATGCAGGTCAGGAAGCAAGAGTTAGAACTGGACATGGAACAATGGTCTGGTTCCAAATAGGAAAAGGAATACGTCAAAGCTGTATATTGTCACCCTGCTTATTTAACTTATATGCAGAGTACATCATGAGAAACGCTGGACTGGAAGAAACACAAGCTGGAATCAAGATTGCTGGGAGAAGTATCAATAACCTCAGATATGCACATGACACCATCCTTATGGCAGAAGTGAAGAGGAGCTAAAAAGCCTCTTGATGAAAGTGAAAGAGGAGAGTGAAAAAGTTGGCTTAAAGCTCAACATACAGAAAACAAAGATCATGGCATCCAGTCCCATCACTTCATGGGAAATAGATGGGGAAACAGTGGAAACAGTGTCAGACTTTATTTTTGGGGGGTTCCAAAATCACTGCAGATGGTGATTGCAGCCATGAAATTAAAAGATGCTTACTCCTTGGAAGAAAAGTTATGACCAACCTAGACAGCATATTCAAAAGCAGAGACATTACTTTGTCAACAAAGGTCCATCTAGTCAGGGCTATAGTTTTTCCAGTGGTCATATATGGATGTGAGAGTTGGACTATGAAGAAGGCTGAGCACCAAAGAATTGATGCTTTTGAACTGTGGTGTTGGAGAAGACTCTTGAGAGTCCCTGGGACTGCAAGGAGATCCAACCAGTCCATTCTAAAGGAGATCGGTCCTGGGTGTTCTTTGGAAGGAATGATGCTGAAGCTGAAACTCCAGTACTTTGGCCACCTGATGCGAAGAGTTGACTCATTGGAAAAGACTCTGATGCTGGGAGGGATTGGGGTCAGGAGGAGAAGGGGATGACAGAGGATGAAATGGCTGGATGGCATCACTGACTCGATGGACGTGAGTTTGAGTGAACTCCAGGAGTTGGTGATGGACAGGGAAGCCTGGCGTGCTGCAATTCATGGGGTTGCAAAGAGTCGGACATGACTGAGCGACTGAACTGAACTGTACTGAACAATATTATAAAGCAAAGCAGAAAAAGCTACAGAATCGGTAGGGTTTAAGACTGAACTACTGACAGAGTAAACACATAAAAAATAAGTGGTGAGCAAAGAAAAGGCTCAGAATCTATGGATGACAACTGGTATTCCTAAATTAAAGCCCCCAGCCAAAGAACAAAAAGAGGATTCAGTATTCAGAGACCCAACAAAGAAATTTCCTAAAAATGAAGGAATTATGGGTAGTCACAAGCATTCAAACATTGCCTGGTGAAGGTGTTGAATTTCAAAGGTAAGGAGGTACCCAGCAGGCAGAGGACAGCCAGTCACCCCTCATGGGAGGCACAGATGAGACTCAGCTTGTCTACAGTGACCCTGCATCCCAGGCAGATGTTCTCACAGATACAGAACCTCAAATAGCAGAGAATTCTTCTAGGAGAAAGGAATACTTAATAATCAAACTCAATCAATCAAGAGATAAATTAAAATGATGAATTCAATGGACATGGGTTTGGGTGAACTCCAGGAGTTGGTGATGGACAAGGAGGCCTGGCATACTGTGGTTCATGGGGTTGCAAACAGTTGGACACAACTGAGCGACTGAACTGTACTGAACAGAATACCGAGTAACCGAAAAAGCAACTGGGAAATAATTTCTGGATTTTTTTAGTTGTTTTTTACTTTCCTCATTATATTTTTGTTTTGCTTCTGTGAAATCTTAATAGAAATGTATAATTTTAATAAAAACAAAAAGGTCACTTTTCTTAAAAATGTCAGAAACAAAAAGAATATCAAAAAATATCCCATAAATTAAAGTAATATTTTATGATTTCCATGCTTAGTAATACCCGTTCACTGGCTCCTATTTGCTAAAAATACTTTCAGAATCTCCCTCTACACAGTTTCAAAAGGTATTTGTAATTTTCTCACTCTGATGCAGTAAATAAACACACTGATTCACTCTTTTGGGGGCCCTGTCTCATCCTCTAATCAAATATTCAGAACCTTTCTGATAGATATGACTTATGTCACTTGTCCCTTAGACCTTGATTCATCGTTTGCACTGGGATGCCAGAGACACAAGCACTGGGAGGTTTGAAACATCTGCAGCAATCTATTTAATTTACCTCAGAAGACCTCTGTAGGTGTCTAATTTCTCAGCCTGCTAACAAATATGGTAGGAGAGACAACCAAGTCCCCAGCCTTGAACTCTGATCGCAGATCAGCGCATCCCAGGACCCACCAGGTCTTCCTCCAAGACCGCTTGGTGAGCCTGGTCCACTGCACTGCCGTCCACTACTCTGCTTTCTCCTACTGCGATACTGTAAAGTATCCCCAACAGCAGGGACTCAAAACCTGAGTGCTCTAGAACTGAAATTCTCAAAGTATACAGAAGTAAATCCAGGGATACCAGAATTTCATGGGAAAAAAGAATCTGTGTTTGGGGAGGGATTACAGGGATTACACAAACCCCTGTAAGTAATACGAGTATAAATCAGGTGAATCTGGACACCTGAATCTTTATACCACCTATCTGTCACGGCCACCCTAGCCAGGATCCATTAACAATAAGAGGGGTGGGGGCAGGCATCTTCTGGTATTAGTCCTGTTTTCAGTCTAAGAGCACATGCATTTACTGTGAAAAGTGAAAGAGAAAGTTGCTGAATCATGTCTGACTCTTTGCGACGCCATAGACTATACAGTCCATGGAATTCTCTAGGCCAGAATACTGGAATGCGTAGCCTTTCTCTTCTCCATGGGATCTTCCCAACCCAGGGATCTAACCCAGGTCTCCCACATTGCAGGCAGATTCTTTACCAGCTGAGCCACAAGGGAAGCCCTTCATTTACTGTGGCTGCTCTTATTAGGCCCGTTAGCACTTCAAGACACGCTTTATAGAACCTCACAGTGATTCATTCGGCTCATGTTTACTCATTTGATTAGGCTAACTGCTCCTCTTAGAAAAAAAATACTTAGGCTGTTCTAGAAACATGGTTATACATTAAGCTGAAGACAAAGAGATGCCAACATATTCAGTGTACCCACGTGTTTATTTATCAGATCCCATTAGTGCTCTTGAGCTCTTGCCTACTTGTGCCCAGCTTGGAGCTTGGGACTTTATATTCATTCTCTTTCTACCATAATAGCTCCCCTTGGCTGGCAAGCATTTCTTAATACAGAGCCTTGTACCCGGCTCGGAGGGACAGAGGTCCTGGCTTAGATTGAAGAGTTAGGACTCGGGACTCCCTCCAATCTCAGTGCAAGGCAGGTGCTTAATGGATTCTAGCTTAGGCTCTGGAACACAGCCAAACACCACGATTTCTGCTCAGCCGTGGACAAGCTGCTCATTATTCCGGGATTCAAGGCCCTCCTTGGCAAAAAGGAGCCGACAAAAGTACATATCCCATAGGGCTGTTGTTGTATTAGTCTGCTGGGTTGACATAACAGGATATCACAAACTGGTCATCTGCGCATCAGGAATTTATTTGCTCCCACTCCTGGAGGCTGGAAGGCTAAGTGAAGGTGCCAGCACGGTTGGCTTCTGGTGAGATCTAGCTCCTCGGCTTGCAAATGGCACCTTCTGGTTGTGCCGCACGTGGCCTTTTCTCTATGCAAATGTGGAGAGAGAGGGCTGGGGTCTCTCCCTCTTCTTCTCAGAGCCCCACCGTTATGACTTCTTTTAACCTTCATCACCTTGTCAAAGGCCCTACCTCCAAATACAGTCACAATGGAGTAATCTGTGGAGCTTCAATACTGGAATCCTGTGGGGACACAGTTCAGTCCCTAAGGCTTGTGGGGATGATTAGCTGAGTGAATGCGTCTAATGCACTTAGGCAGATCAGTGCCTGTACATACTACATGCTTAGTAAATGTGTGCAAGTATTATTATTGATATTGTTGATAGCAAAAGATTGCATCATCACAGTCTAACACTGGAACAAGAGTGGGCGTCCAATATTTCACAGTTCTCTCTAGACGAGCATCTTGATGAGCTGGATGAGGTAAGAAAGGGAATGAATGTCCTCCACCTTTAGAGCAGGTAAGACCAGCTATTCCCACGTGTGAATGAGTCAAAGGTGAGAAAGTCGTATGAGCACAAGAGGGATAATATAACGAGAGTTTCACAAAGATGAAATTTTCATAAAGACTAAATTCTTAGATGTATAAATTCTGAGATTATAACCCTCTCTCTCTCTCTCTTTTTTTTTTTTTTTTTGAAAACTTAAGCTGTTCCCAGACAGTGATGACACACAAGTTGAAGAGAAGTTGTTCTTTTTTTGGTGTTAAACTGACCTCCCTTTAAGAAATGATGCACCTGTGATGGAAAGCTGGTGCTAAGTCACTTCAGTCATGTCCGACTGTGTAACCCCATAGATGGCAGGCCACCAGGCTCCCCCGTCCCTGGGGTTCTCTAGGCAAGAACACTGGAGTGGGTTGCCATTTCCTTCTCCAATGCATGAAAGTGAAAAGTGAAAGTGAAGTCGCTCAGTCATGTCCGACCCTCAGCGACCCCATCTGGAACCAGCCACAGGTCAGCCAGGATGCTAACTGCCACACACACAGATGTTTATAAATACACATGCTTATTTGTGAGGACTGGCAATTAAGAAAGCTCATTTAAGCTGCACTGCATCTGACAGGAATGAGTTAAAAAACTCTGGCTAAATTCACTGAATATTGTCACTACTTTTCTCAAATGAAAAAGATGGTTCCATGGAATAATCACGAGGGATTCTCCCAGCACTCACATTCTTTAATTATCTGGAAAACAGTCACTCCCCAGAAAAGTGGGATGAAGCTGAGGAGTTAGCAGCTGAATGATCACATCATGACCTGATGTGTTAAGCCTCAATTTATAATCTAAAGAAATGGGGGAAAGTCAGATGTTTTTATTTGTGCCTCAGTCTCGAGTTACTACAAGTGAACCCCCTGTCCAAAGGCCATGATCTGGGCAAGCACATTTTCTCTGGCTGGAACCCAGCTTGACTTCTGACCAGTCACTGCCCAGTAGCCCGTGGCCACTGGCTGTCAGGATCAAGCCAACGATTCAGGCTTAAACCACACCAGTCTCAGAGTTGTGGGGTCCTGCCAAACAAAGCCAACAGGTAACACGACTAAGCCATCCTGGGTGAGGGGCAGGTGTTCTGGGAAGAAAGTATCCTCCGTAAAGTAAAAGAACAATAATAACATGAGTAACTTGAGTCCTAGTATTTAATGAAGGTTTGCTCTGTTCTACCTAACATGAGGAACATTTCATTCATCTCATTCAATCCTCCCTACAATCCTAACAAATAGGCTCTAATATTATTCCATTCTTAAGAATGAAATAATGTCAACTGCAGCAATTTGGACAGACCTAGAGATTACCATCCTAAGTGAAGCAAGTCAGAGAAAGACAACTATTGTATGATATCATGTAAATGTGGACTCTGAAAAATATGAACTTATTTACACAACAGAAACAGACTCACAGACAGAAAACAAATTTATGGTCACCAAAGGGGAAAGGTGTGGGGGGAGGGATAAACTAGGAGACTGGGATTAATATATACACACTCTATTTAAAATAGGTTACAGCCAAGATTCACTATACAGCACAGGAAACTATGCTCAATACTCCATAACAGCCTAAATGGGAAAATAATTTGAAACAGAATAGATACATGTACATGTATAACTGACTCTGCTGGACACCTGAGAGTAATACAACATTGTTAATCAACTATGCTCTAATATAAAATAAAAAATTTTTAAATATCATCTCACTTCATAAACAAGAAATCTGAGGCACAGAGAGCAAGTGGTAAAGATGGTCACTGAACCCCTCCAAGTGCATGCCACTGAAACCCTCCAAGGGGCAGGAGGATTCCAGGGTCAAGCTAAGTCCTGAGGGGTGGTTACTGAAAGTGGCCCACAGTCAGAACCCAAGGATCAGGACTGGGAAGCCAGGTTTAATCATGCAATAAAAAGGACTCAACTGAAAATGTGTGCCAGGGTGGTGGCCCTGCAGTCCATCTTCCCTGTGGAGTGCCCTCGGCTGGGAATCGCAAAGTCCACGAGGTCTCCACGAGGCCATGTTCGAGGCCCCACGCCTTTCACTGCGGCCACTCAAGAGCTTGGCCACAAAGTGGAGTACGACTTGACTGTTCTCCCTCTGTGCCGCCCTGTCTCTCCTCTGGCCTCGGGCCCCACCCTCACATGCTCCACTCCGACCTGTGGCAGCACATCCAACAGGGTTTCCCTGGTGGCTCAGTGGTAAGAAGCCTGCCTGCAATGCCGGAGACCCAGGTTTGATCCCCTGGTAGGGAAGATCCCCTGGAGGAGGGCACGGCAACCCATGCCAGTATTCTTGCCTAGAGAATCCCATGGACAGTGGAGCCTGGAGGGCTGCAGTCCAGGGGGTCACAAAGAGTCGGACATGACTAAGCAACTAAGCAGCACATCAACCCCTCAGGACACTAAGCTGTCCCTTTCTGGGGCTTTCACCCCACAACTCCGTGGGCCCCCTCCCCCCAGGAATGCATGCCTGGATCTGTGGTGAGACGTTTACCGTAGACAGAAGGGCTCCATGCAGACCCTGGGCTTGACACTCTGAACTCTCTAGAGCTCCCAGGGTGGGCCCTTCTCTCTCCACTGCTGGGAAGCAGCTAATCCATGCCCCTGCCCCTCAGCTTTCCAGAGAGGCTTCTTGAAAAGCTAATACTGCACCTTGCTGCTTGCTTGCTGCTGGCTCCTGGCCTCACGGGGGCTTCTTCCCTGGAGCTCTGTCTCCACTCCCTGCAGCCCCATCCCACCCAGGCCTGGGCTGTGGAGGGGGGGCTCTCTGAAGGCCACTGTCCATAAGGTAGCTGTGCCTTGGAAGGGGGGGCAGGTAGAAGGAAGAACCCCCACCGGGAGGACCACCTGTGCCCCGAGAAGGGTCATCTCGGGCTTTTCTCAGGCCCTCACTTTCAGTGAGTGTTGAGACAGAGGCCGGGACGCAGGCCACAGAGCTGAGGACCAAGAGTTCCGCTTCTTCAGCCCTTGACCCTCTTGGAGACTTTTATTATAAACACATTACAGGTAAGAAACTGCCATGGCCACCCAAGGGTCACCTGCTCCCTTGCAGGATACAGAAAAGGCAAGACCACAACTGAAGTCACAGTAGCCTAACCCTCAGGACACCCTGGGCCCACCAGGAAGGTGAGGGAGGGGGTCACCCCCACTTTACAGGTGAATTGCTAAAGCCAAGTGTGTAGCTGTCATACGAGGGCAGGGGCGACACTGCGGAGGGGCCCCAGCTGCCAGAACAATCATCCAGACTTCCACCAGCCACTTCTGTCCTTGAGGGTTTGGGTCACTGCTTGGACAACAGGTCCAGGAGAGGGAGTCACTCTCTGCAGAAAACCAAAGCCCTTCACAGGCCGGGAGATGCCAGGCCCTGGCTGTGGGGTTCTGCCACATGGCAGCACCCACTAGGCTTCTGACTCCCTGGAGAGGTTTCAGGAGCTCTGCCCTTCATCTCCCTTCCCCTTCTTGCTCTGAAGCAGCTTTCCCTCTCCTCCCTGGGCCCCCTCTCCTGAGAATGTGCTGTGGCCAGAGGAGGTGCCCAACTCAGATGGTGGGGAGATTCAGCACTGAGCCCCACTGAGCCATGGAGGGAACTCAAGAGGCGAGTACTTGACACCTGCAATTAGTCACACACAGAGAACTGTGCTCACAACTAGTTGCACCTGCAAGTGGTTAATTGCTAAAGAGCAAACGCAATTAGGCACTTACACATCAGCTCTGGGCCACAAGCTGCCAACACAGTAGTCACTAGTACATGCATGGTCACACACGGGTGCACGCACACACACGCACACAGAGTATACATAGGGGTGCACACACTGATACAAGGGCACACCCAAATACACAGAGGTGCACACACAAGAAGAACTAAACACAGGAAAAAGCAATTTGACCCTTGAGGTTGGAGCCTGAAAGACACTAAGCAGGGAAGCCTTTTTATTAAATGTCAATAAGCTCCACTGGAAAAATCTAGGTTAACTGAGCCATGTATTGAGATATAGGACACAGTCTGGGGTTCTGGCCCCAGACAAGCACAGCGTAGGACTGCAGATCGTTCTTCTGATAAAGCCTGAGCAGTCGTGGAAAACAAATTGGACCTAGCACACATGGTCAGGCTGCAGAAAGGCGGATGCTTTCAGGCCTCAGGGGACTGTTGTTGATCTCAATGTAAACCATTATTTAACTGCAGAGGATGGAGGCGAGCCATAATTGTTATATACATTTTTAAATCTCAAAATACTGGTTTGGAAAGTAACGCACAAAATAGGAGAGTGACCTTTAAAAATTCTGTTTAATGCCTCCTTTGTAGCCCTTTCTCCCTTCCTCCAGTTTCTCCAAGTTGTGATACTGAGTTGTCATATTTTTCAAAATATTTCCTTTCCAGCAGCCGAGTGAGGAGGAATACATCTGTGCATTTAATTGTAGACCATTCAGACGTGGTAGACTGGAGAACCTCTTTAGCGGTAACGAGACCCATCAGGCACGGAATCGGGAGACCGATGGACAGAGCTGCAGATCAGCGATGAGCAGCTTACAAGAGCAGCACCGTCGACTTACAGGGCACCTTCCTGCCAGGTCAGCGCCCTCGCCTGCCTTCTGCTCCAAGTCCCAGGACTTCAGTCAAGGCTTTCACTCTATGTCAAGAGCATCAACACCCCCCCTCCCCTTCCTTTGCTCCTTTCCTCCCTTTTCTTCTTCCCTTTTTTCTTTCCCTCCCTCCTTTCCTCCCTCCTTCATTCATTCATCAAAAAGAACTTGAATGATCAGAAACTGCTGGAAATGATCCTTGCCTTCTAAGTGTTCATAGTACAACTGCAGAAAATAATTTTTATTGTTTTCAGGTCTCTGATTCAGAGAGAAAAAAAATTCATGAGTGTAAAAAATAAGTGTAATGTAGCTGTTGAAGAGTAAGAACTTGGACTTGGCCCAAATTTAAACCTCAGCTCTGCCATTAGGTAGCTGTGGGATTTTGGACAACTGATTTAACCCCTCAGAAGCTGAATTACTCATTTGTAAATGGGCATCATCTAGCCAATCACTCAAAACTGTAGTGAGAGTTAAACTGAACCCTGAGCAAAGTGCCTGGCTTACTGCAAGGGCTCAATAGTAACGAAAAAACGATTATTATTATGCTTAACCATTGACGACATATTTTTGAGGCAAGATCCACTAATACTTGCTATCTTTATGGAAAGTCTGGCTGCAGTCTGAAAAGTTGCATAGATTTTGAACAATCTAGTAAGATTAGGTACTTCTCCAGGGAACCTTTTCATCTCCATATGCTTAGCACCTGGAGCCGTACCTGGCACAGGACAGGTGCTCACTACACATTAGATGAGCAGATGGATGGTTGGTTGCAGGCATGCATGCATCAATGAAAATGTGAAGAGGGAAAGGACGTTGTGAAGAGAGAGCAAAGATATGGATTTTCAGAGACCATTGTGGTATTCGTGCAGCGGTTAATGCAATTTGCCATTTTTCCCAGCTCTCTGTGTCCCAGGGACATGGTGGGATTGTGCTTCTGGCCACTGAGTTGTAAATGGAAGCAATGTGTGTCTCTTCTAAGTCAGGGCATAACTATCAATATAAGGCCCACCAAAGTCCCCTTTCCCTCTCACGGATGACTTTCAATGGCATAAAACACAACCCTTGTCAACCTATGATGAACACAAACTATGAAGGGGGAATAAACAAGTGTTGTTTTAAGCCACTAAGACTTGGAGAGTATTTGTTATTGCAATATAACCAAGTCTCTTGCTGACAGGAACAGGCATAACAGCTCATGAAAATTTAATAACAAAATCTAGAGTGGCTGGAGTGCTGGTGAGAGAGCCACCATGTGGGAAACAAGGTACGAAAGCTCACTCCTTGCTCCAGCCTTGAGTGGAGGAACCTTTGGAGCTCATGGATAAAGTACTTTGAATTTCCAGGAAGCCAACTCTTTACTCCTGTCTCAGAGGGGTTCTCATTCCCTTCATCCCCAAAGATTATGCCAGATGAACTCTCTTCCCTTCAAGGAGATACATGTCATGGCTAAGGAGCAGCAGACAGAGAAACCTCAAACCACACAATCCTTAAGCCCTGGCCGAGAAGGATGCTTGATGATCCACCTGACATGCGCTGAGTTTACCCCAGCAGAATGTGGTAAGGGCTACCTCCTCTCTGGCCTGGTCTGGCCCATGAGAACCAGGTGGGACAATCTAGAAACCCTGTCTTCTTCTTACAGGAATGGAGAAATCAAAGGTATCACCACAGTCCACTGCTAGCAAGGGTCTCCAGAGGTGAACTTCTTCCTCTCCTTTCATCTAGATAACACAAGAGAAAAGGTTTGTGTGGTTTTAAAAACTGTGAATCCCTAACACCCTTCCCATTGAGATCTGTATTTACTGGGATCTATATATCTTTGCCGTGAATCTGGGTGGGCTTATGACTCCTCTGACCATCAGGGTGGCACAGAAGTGATGATGCAGGACTCCTGAAAGTAGATCCTAAAAGCCAAGGAACTTCTACCTTCTTCACAAAAATACTCTAAGAACATGGCAATACTCTAAGAATTCAAATACTCTAAGAAGTCAAGGGGTTAGATCTGGTAGACAGAGTGCCTGAAGAACTATAGATAGAGATTCACAACACTACAGGAGGCAGTGGCCAAAACCACCCAAAGAGAAAGAAATGCAAGAAGGCAAAGTGGTTGACTAAGGGGGTCTTACAAATAGCCGAGAAAAGAGAAGCAAAAGGCAAGAGAGAAAGGGAAAGATATATCCGACTGAATGCAGAGTTTCAGAGAATAGCAAGGGGAGGTAAGAAAGCCTTCTCAAGTGAACAATGCAGTGAAAGAAAGTGAAAGTTGCTCAGTCATGTCCAACTCTTTGCGACCCCATGGACTGTAGACCACTCTCCTGTCTCCCAGCTCCTCTGTCCATGGGATTCTCCAGGCAAGAATACTGGAGTGGGTTGCCATTCCATACCAAGGGATCTTCCCAACCCAAGGATCAAACCCACGTCTCCTGCATTGCAGGCAGATTCTTTACCATCTGAGCCACCAGGGAAGCCCAAATGCAAAGAAATAGAGGAAAATAATATGATGGGAAAGACTAGAGATTTCTTTGAGAAGAACCCTGAACCACCTCATAAAAAATTCAAATTGCCCTGAGGCCACCATGCTATGAGGAAGCCCAGCCATATGGAGAGAACATTCGTAAGGGTGCAGTCCAGTTCCAGAACTCTCAGCTGAGTTCTCCGTTTTAGTCATCCCAGCCCAGGTGCCAGACATGTGAGTGAAGAAGCCTCTAGAAGATTTAATCTCTCAGCTGTTCAAGTCTCCCAGCTGAGGCCCCAGCCACAGTGGAACAGAGGCAACCCAGCCCTGTCCAAATTCCTGATCCAGAGAATCTGAGAGCATGATTACAGCAGTTACTAGTTTATCCAACCATTGAAGTGGTCTGTTATGCAGCAAGAGGTAAACAAAACACAGTTCTACCCGTTAAGTTACCAGCAGTGCAGTGTAGGGACAACCCAAATAACTCTGGCATTCAGACATCAAAATAGCCATTAAAAAATACATGACTTAGAGAAACAGGGTCTGGGCTCAAACACCACGTATAACCATGCATTGACAAAATGGTCTTGTGCTGGTCATTCAAATACTTTCCTTTGAATCTTTTCCTTCTACAAAATGGGAATATCAAATACGCTCCTTTGCATTTTTTCCTTCTACAAAATGGGAATAATGTTCACAGTAATAACCTCCTCACAAGCGTGCCCTGCTGCTGTCAACAGAGTGAAAAAGGCCCTTTCTGAAATGTTTTCTTGAGGTGAAGAGAATAATTTTAAGCAATGTACAGAGACTTTTGTGAGTTACACACACACACACACACACACACACACACACTCCCAGTTCCCCCTCTCTGAAGACAATGGATGCCTTTTATACAAGTTACAGAGAGAACTGAAACACATCAATCTGGTTGGATTTTTTTTTCTTTCTTTCTTTAAACATACTCCTTTACTAAAGTTTTAAAATTACACAATAGCTTCCAAAGATCTAATCACTAGATTTCTTCTTAAGATTCCAGGTTAAAAATACCTTAAACACACGTCTTCTGTCAGTCAAATCATAATGCAGAAGATACTGTACCATTCTCAATATAAGTTGAGAATCTTTATTTCCCTAAGGAAAAATCCTCCGACATCTTGATTTTGTTTCCTTGGGGGCTTTGACAAGCTATATCGTGGGGCCAAAAATCCTGAGTGTCTTTCTAGCTTCCAGATCCCAGGACCAAGGCCCTCAGTCCTGCCTTCCAAGGGGACAGCATGTTGGGGGAGGAACCCCAAGAAGGCTGTTCTATCTTACTTCTTTGAAGCTGGGTGGCAGCAGCAGCCACCACCCGGCACATTGCTGTGAAGCTCTCATACATTATTTCATTCATTTATTCAGCACATGTGTAATGAGTCCTTGTAATAACTACACTGGGCCCAGTGAGGAGCCACAGAAGTGACTTGGAGGCTGTCCTGCGTGCAGGGAGGTCACCATGTCATGAGAGGACTGGGAGAGAGAACACACCGTTGGTACCGTGTGATGCATGCCTCCAGAGTTGGTGCTTACAAAGCACTGGAGACCCAGAAGCAAGAATTGCTGACAAGCTTTTGTGCAGGAGACAGGGAAGGCTTTGAAAGGAGGAGCCATATGAGCAGACTTGAGCTGCACCAATTAAAGAGAGAGGGAAGGCAAATCCAGGAAAAGGAAAGAGTGTGTAAGTTACATCGAAGACAAGATTCAGTTCTGGGAACCTTTTGGCCGGAAGCCTGAGGTGGGGCCACAGGAGACAGGCCTGGAGATAAGTCAGGGACCAGATTACTAAATGCCCTGGTGCCGTGGGGGTGGGTTGCATAAGATTTTATCCATCCGAAGTCATGAAGGGACCTAAAGAGTTTTGCATAGGTGGTCAAGACCAGCTTTACTTTTGGGGAAGATCCCTGGGGCAGTTGTGTGGAAGATGCACTGAGGGGCCAGGATCAGAGCCGAGGTGACCAGGGAGGGCTCAGCTGCATAGAATAGGGGCAAAGGAAGGAAAGGGAAGGTTCCAGAGATCTTGAGTAGTAGAAGGGACAGAACTTGGCAACTCAATGGCTTGGGGAGATGAAAGATTCTGTAGGAGGAGGGAAAAGTTTGGATCTCCAATTTCTGATGTTCTGGAAGCAGCGCCCTGGACCCTCAGAGGGGGTAAGTCAGCCACAGGCTGACATGTAAGCATGGCAGAGATGCCAGGCTCCTTCAGTACCCATCAGAGTCCACAGATCCTCCACACTGGCCTGGACACTGTGGGAAGAAAAATGGAGGATGGAGAAGACATGGGAAAGTCTCCTTTGACTTCTTCCTCCATAGGTGGAGTCATCCCTCAGCTCGGGGAGGCTGAAGGCTCTGTTCCTACCCTGAAGATTTCCCACATTGACTGGGCTCAGGCCTCCACCCGTCCACCTTCTGTGGATGACCCAGGCGGCATCTTGGGAGAATGGAAAACTCATCCCACCCATGGTAGGGATGGGAGAGGAAGCAGCTTGGAAGGTCAAGTCAGGGTTGCAGTGGGTGAGGGTGAGCAGAGTCACAGAGGATGACCCTAGCAGGAAGCATCCCGCACTCAAACTGCCACCTCTCACCCCAGGAGCAAATTGGGAACTCCTGACTTCAGGATGGAGAAGGGAATGGCAACCCACTCCAGTACTCTTGCCTGGAGAATTCCATGGACAGAGGAGCCTGGCGGGCTACAGTCCATGCGGTCACAGAGAGTCAGACACGACTGAATGACTAACCCGAGACTACTTCAGGAAGACTGAACATCCTCAGGGTGATGGTGCGAAACTGCAGCGGGGGACGTGGGAAGGAGAGGGGCCAGACGGTACCCTGGTCCCTGAGGGAAGCATTTTGAGACTTGCTATCTTTCCTGAAAGGAAAGCATAGGTTTGGGGGGACGTCAGCATGGTGTGGGCCACAGAAGGACAATGAGTGGGATGCAGGACAAGGCATCTGCTGCCCCCGGAATGAATTTCCTGCAGCTCCCGCCCCTCTTCTGGCCAGGAACTGGCGATTCTCTGAGGCCTCACACCGCAGGCCCCTCTGTGACACGCAGCGTGGGCTGAAAGTCTGCACACTTGCTTCCTTTATAAGTTGTGGCCATTTAGCAGCTTCAAGTACCTTGGCTCCTCCCCTCCATTGAGCCATAAAGGTGGGAATGCGGGCGGCCTCAAAGACACGGCTGCCTGTCTTAAAACAGTCATAAGGAAGCTTCGGATTTTTAATTTTGACAAGTTGGGTCTCAACAAGAAGTGAATGCCTCCCAGAGACCTGACATTTCCAAGAAGAAGGCAGAGCCCCAGGGTTCAAGGCTACAAAGCCTTCACCCACGGGGAGACAGAGATTTATCTTGGCTACTGGTTTTGTTCAGTAGGATTATTGTTTTTCTTAGGGCTTTGGCTACAGAGTATCCAAGTGATGAAGGACAAGCCCTGACCTTTCTTTCCCCAGGAGCACTGGCACCGTAGGGTGCAAATTTAGGGAACTGCCTGTGGAATTACAAAATATGCCTGGGTCATAGGCACGCAGGAAGAGCTGGCATGGCTTCTGAATAAAGGGGTCACTTTGTTCCATTAAGTCTAGATGATATCTAAAAGTTGGCAAACAGGCCAGGGGTTCTGTGTCATTTAAGGATGGTTTGATCTCTTTTCAACTATTCTAAAAGTTGTTCTTGCCCCATATGGCTTTTACTGAGCATGGTGATGAAGCTGTTCTACATCTGCCAGAGGCTGCAGTGCCCAGAGGGGCTGCTGCATGGACCCAGCATGTCCTTGACCCCTCCTCCCTGCCCCTGCCCAGGAGCCCAGGTCAGATGAGCTGCGGTTAGGCTACTGCCCTCCAGGCTGCTTCCATAGAGCTCTGAACTCATGTGGGTAGTGAGTGTGTGAGTGAAGTCGCTCAGTCATGTCTGACTCTTTGCGACCCCATGGACTATAGCACACCAGGCTCCTCTGTCCATGCAATTTGCCAGGCAAGGGTACTGGAGTAGGTTGCCATTTCCTTCTCCAGAGGATCTTTCCAACCCAGGGATCGAACCCAGATCTCCCACATTGCAGGCAAATGTTTTACCATCTGAGCCATCAGGGAAGCCTTCAACTCATGGCTGCAGAACCCAAGCAGGGCGTGGTAGGGAGGAGCAGAGCAAGAACTGGTGACAATCAAGCAGTCCATGCAGAAGGGGGACGTCGGGACTTTCAGCTACAAATCATCTATGCCCCTGCCTTTATTTTCCCTTCATCTAGTCTCCTGATTCTGCCGGTTTATTTATATATATCCAACGTCATTCCCAAAGAGACGTCACGCAGCCCACACACGTGAACACAGGCATCCTCCAGGAGGCAGGATTCTGCCTTTTTCCTCATCACTCTGCCCACTTAGCTCTATTCCTTCATCTTTACAGATCATATTTTTGAACCTACTGCCCTTCCCTAACTTTACTCCTGCAATGTCATCTTACCCACAAAGTAAAATGTAAATAACATGGCCTGCCCCCGAGGGTTACTGAAGGATTAGATGAGATGAGGCAGGCGGGGCCCTCAGCACAGGTGCTGGGTCACTATGTGCTTTGCGGGGGAAGATGAGACCAACCTGTCTGATGCCAGGGCAGCAAGAGCCTCATCAGCGAATCCCACCATGGTCTTCCACCCTGCCTGCCCCTACCCCAGTGGCTGACAGTCATCTGCTTGGTCTTCTCCCAGCTCTACACTGCTCTTTACCCTTATCCTCAAGGCCGGGTCAGAGTGCAAGGCCTCTCCTGCCCAGTGCTTTCTGCCCCCAGACTCTCACCCTGATCCCAGCTCATGAGATGTAGCATCTGAGGTCCCCGAGTTCTCTGAGTCTCCAGAAGAGTTTCCAACCTCTAAAGAAGATGTGGTACATATATACAATGGGATATTACTCAGCCATTAAAAAGAACGAAAGAATGCCCTTTGAAACAACATGGATGGACCCAGAGATTGTCAACACTGAGTGAAGTCAGTCAGAAAGAGGAGAAATATTGTATAACAGTTATTACATGTGGAATCTAAAAAGAAATCATACAAATGAACTGACAAAACAGAAAGAGAATGAACTTATAGTTGTCTATAGTTAGGGAGTATGGAATAGACATGTACACACTGATATATTTAAAATGGATAACCAATAAGGGCTACTGCATAGCACAGGGAGCTTTGCTCAATGTTATGTAGCAGCCTGGATGGGAGAGGAGTTTGGGGGAGAATGGATACATGTATATGTATGGCTGAGACCTTTCGCTGTTCTGAAACTGTCACATTGTTAATTGGCTGATCCCAATACAAAATAAAAATTAAAAAAAAAGAGTTTGCAACTTCGACTGACTCAACAGAACAAAGTCAATGGCTTCTGAAACAGCTTTCTTCCTACATGTAAATATAAGATCATGAAAAGTGCCCCCAGAAAAATCAATGCTGGCTTTTTAAAACTCCAAATCAATATGACGTGTGAAAGTTCTCATTAAGAGCGAGGTGGGGGAGGTCAGAGAAACAAGGAGAATCAAGAAACCCAATACAAAATAAAAATTAAAAAAAAAGAGTTTGCAACTTCGACTGACTCAACAGAACAAAGTCAATGGCTTCTGAAACAGCTTTCTTCCTACATGTAAATATAAGATCATGAAAAGTGCCCCCAGAAAAATCAATGCTGGCTTTTTAAAACTCCAAATCAATATGACGTGTGAAAGTTCTCATTAAGAGCGAGGTGGGGGAGGTCAGAGAAACAAGGAGAATCAAGAACGAGGTGCTGAGAGGGGAGGACAAACAGAGGAACAGAGGGAGCCAGGTGAGGCTGGAAGAGGAGGAGCACGGGGAGAACGAGGAAGGCAGAGAAGCAGGCGCCAGCACTGAAGCTGCTCACGGGGGAGAAGCACTGACAGCCTGTCCCCGGCAGGAAGCAGGGAGATGGGGAAGAACGAGAACAGGTTGGGACCCGTCAGTGGCTCACAGTCTGTCTCTGGCACTTTGGGGGCCAGGAGGACCGTAGGCATTGTGCCGGGAGACAGGTGTGGACAGAAGAGTCAATTATGTCCAGTTGGCAATTGGAGCAGGAAATCAAAAACTGTTTATAGAAGAGGCAGAAGTTCAGGCAGGCCTTGGAAGGTTGATGAGATTTAAAACGTGGATTGCTGGCCTTGAAGGTGGAGGGGGACCAGCAGGCTACCTGTGACAGCTGGAAAAAAATAATGATGATTTATTTGTACTGACCACTCTCTAAGAGCCAGCAGTGCCCTGAGCGCTTTGCAAGCATTAATTCGTTCAGTCCTCCCAATCACCCTAGGAAATAGGTTACTCTCATGCCCATTTCGGAGAACGTGATGGCACCCCACTCCAGTACTCTTGCCTGGAAAATCCCATGGATGGAGGAGCCTGGTGGGCTGTAGTCCATGAGATGGAGAAGAGTCGGACACGACTGAACGACTTCACTTTCACTTTTCACTTTCATGCATTGGAGAAGGAAATGGCAACCCACTCCAGTGTTCTTGCCTGGAGAATCCCAGGGACAGGGGAGCCTGGTGGCCTGCCATCTATGGGGTTACACAGAGTCAGACATGACTGAAGTGACTTAGCAGCATGCCCATTTTACAGCCAAGAAAACCAAGTAACCAAAGTAACCTACCCAAGGTCATACAGCTAGTAGGTGGTGGTGGTGCTGAACACATGTCTCTGTTTTTCCAGGTCAGACACATCTCAGCATTTCCCCAAAGAGATGGGGCATGCTCTCCTACTTGGGCCTTGCAGTGTTTCCTCTAAGATGAACTGTACCACAAATATCTTCTCCCCAGGTTCCTTAACTACCTCTTCCCCAACCCACTCCCTCACTCCTGGGCATTTTAGTTCTGCTCAGTTGATTCATTTTGGGAGACTAGACTACAGACAAGGAGAGCTTCTTCTTTTCAACTTTACCTCTTTTTCCCAAACCAGCAGTGAGCTTCCCCAAAATAAAGAAGAAGAGAGCATTCTCATCAAGCTGAGCCAGGCCTGGCCTGGGCCTTGGTCAGCCCTTCATTTCATCATCAGGCCTCTCTGGCCTGCTCCTCAGGAAAGGCAAGGGGCTCTGCTTCTCAGGACAATCAGAAAAGCAGCCCCTTTGGGTGCCTGCCCCTGGACCAGGCTGCAGACCTGGGTGTCAGGGCATACAGGTACCCACAAGCATCTAGCCCACAGGGGGTGCCACGAGGCAAGGCTCCTACATCCCCACACCTGGGAAAGGGGAGTGACTATGTCACTCTGTGATCCATCAGATCACCTGTCCTCTGAATCAGACTCCAAATGACCCTGTCCATGGAGTACCCACCAGGGCTATAAATAGAGCAAGAGGAGGACTCAGACCCACAGGGATGGAGATGCTGCTGAGGACCAGCTGGGAGGCATGGGTGGGGAAGTGACCCACCTCAGTCAGAGCTGCCCAGTCCCGAGACTCAGGGGCTAAGCTGGGCTATCACCAGCAAGGTAGGAGGGCCATCTGGGCTCACTCCCATTCAGGAAATACCTCAAATTCACACTTAGTGAAGAGTCACATTACAACTTCAAACATACCCCATTATCTAACCACCCTGCCTCTAAGGGGCTACACATGTACACATCTCATAAACCCTGCAAGTACCTTCTGGTAGCATAAGATCAAGTATTGCAGTTTTTGTGTTAAAAGCATTTGTTGAACATAAACACTTAGCGCAGGCTTCCCAGGTGTGCTAGCAGTAAAGAACCTGCTTGCCAATGCAGGAGACATGGGACGTGGGTTCAGTCCCTGGGTTCGGAAGATCCCCTGGAGGAGGGCATGGCAACCCACTCCAGTATTCTTGCCTGGAGAACCTTCATGGACAGAGAAGTCTGGTGGGCTACAGTCCACAGAGTTGCAAAGAGTTGGACATGACTGAAGCCATTTAGCACACGCACACACGAACACTTAAATCATACCACAATGCCTGTAACCTTGTTGTGACATAATCATACATAGATTCTCAGAGAAAGACCGAAAGATCCCAGCATTTTGCACAGCTAAGGAACCCTGCACCCCGCGCTGGCTCACAGCAAGGATGCTCTGGAGGGAAGGGGACCCAAGAGGGAAAGACAGCTCTTCCTGGGCAGGTCTTTCCCCAGAGGAACCACGGGAGACAGGTGTAGCCAAAGGAACAGGCTTCAGGCAATTCTCAGACACTGCAAGTTTCTGTTTCTGATCTGTAATTAAGACCTCGATTTAAGCTAGTAACACTTCTTCAAAAAAAAAAAAAAAAGACAAAGTAAGACATTTCAAGCAGATCTGCTTGGACTTCCTTTCTGTGAATTATTACAAGTGTTAATAGGTGTCTTCATTAAAGTATAACTTAAGAAATATTACAAGTTGGATTCCTCTATCCTCATAGGTCTGATGACTCAAAATCAGCAGCGCCTCCCAGTGAACTGAAGCAAATTTATCAGAAAGCAAAATTAGCCGGTTTGGTCTATCCAGTGGTGGAAATGAGACAGAAATAAGAGACAACGTGGGTTTGCTTTTCTGGGAACAACATAGTAGGTGACCAGATTTCAAACAGGTCAGGAGCAGGGCCTGCTGAACCTTCGGCTGCTGTCACGATCCATGGGCCTGGCAGGTCCCACCTGGGGCGGGAGATGGGGCTGTATCTAGGGAACCAGTTCTGGGGCGGGAGATGGGGCTGTATCTAGGGAACCAGTTCTCGCGCAGTGAGGAAGGGCAAGAGCCAGCTCCTCCTGCACCCAGATCTGGCTCCCATCAGCACCCGACGCCCTGAATTAACATTCCCTTTAAGAGAAGTGGGGATTCCCTGGTGGTCCAGTGGTTAAAAATCTACCTGCCAATGCAGGGGACACAGGTTCAATCCCTGGTCCAGGAAGATTCCACATGTTGCACAGCAACTGGGCCCGTGGGTGACGGCTACTGAGCCCATGCTCCACCACAAGAGAAGCCACCTCAATGAGAAGCTCGCCCACAGCGACTGGAGAGCGGTCCTGCTCACCACGGCCAGAGAAAGCCCAAGCCCGGCAATGAAGAACCAGCACAGCCGAAAATAAATGAGTAGTAATTAGAAAAAGAATACTGGGCTTGCTTCGCAAATGCAGCCTTCAAGTGCCCAGGCAGGCCTTCCCCACCCACCCAACCATGAAGCGGCCCCAAGCTCCTTCTACACAGACTTCCAGAGCAGACCCCAGGGGAGACACAATGTCATACACTCTGTCCACCTGCCACCGGGGCTCAGGGGAGGGACAGCATGGAGAGGGTCCCATTTCAAACAACAGGATCTACTAAGCCCCCCACTGCAGTTTATCTAACCTGCCCTCTTTTCTTCTGGCCTCCCCATAGCCTCTCCTCGTATCGCTTGTTTCTCAGATTCTCTGGGCCTCTCCCTCAATAAGTTAAGCCTCATCGCTGGAGCGGAAGCACTGTCAGTCAGGGGAAACCTGCATGCTAGCTGACTTTGCCTCCTAAACAGCTCTCCCTGCATGTCCTCTGCCCTGACAACATCTCATCTCTGAGAGGCTTCCAACACCCAGGGCTGATTAGAATTTAAGATGATTTTCCCAGGGAGTTAGAGCACTTTCTTTCTTTCAAGGGGCCTAAGGGTGAAAGGGGGATAAAGCTTAAGTTTCGAGGAACAAATACTTTAGATGTAGAGGAAAACTGTTTAATTGCTTAAGTTCTTACTGCCCTCAAATAATACAGTAGGCAGGTGAGGAAGAGGAGAGCTGGGGTGGAGTGTTTGACAAACCCGTTTTGCCTGATGAACCAGTGAGGCAGGGCTCTGTACGACTCACTTCTGATCTGACCTGGCCTGGGAGTTTCTATAGCCACCCCTGTACCTTCTCGTTCTGCAACCCTGTGCCCTGGAAGACCCCAGCCTCTCCATGCATCCAGTTCTTGTCAATCACTCAGGACACATGAGTTAACAAGAAGACCCCTCCCCACACACCCTCAAATATCCCTGCTTCCAGGCAGTGCACATTCTGGTGTGAAGACACAGACAATACACACAATAAGTTACACACTACGCTAGGGATGAGAAGTGCCATGGAAAAAATAAAGCAAGGTAGGGTAGGCAGGAGAGCTGTTAAGGGTGGTCTACACTGTAAGTAGGGTGGTCAGGGCAGGGGGCACTGAGAAGGTAACAATCAACTAAAGGCTTGGAGGAGAAGGAATCATCTCTGGTGTTGGAACAACTAGACATCACAGCCACAATAATAACAAAATGACCTTCATTCTGAACCCTATACTTTCAACAAGTGCTAACTCAAAATGGATCACAGACCTGAATATAAAACACAAAACTATAAACGTTTTAGAAGGTAACATTCAGAGAAAACTTTTGTGACCTGGGGTTGGGCAAAGAGTTATTGGACATGAAACCGAAAATATGATTCTTATCCTGAAACAATTGAAAAAATAATTGGTTGGATAAATTGGAAAAATGGATAAATCCTCCAGACAATGGAGTATTATTCAGCTCTCAAAAGAAATGAGCTGTCAAACTATGAAAAGGACATGGAGAAGCCTTAAATGTATATTACCAAGTGAAAGAAGGCAATTTGAAAAGGCTACACACTGCACGATTATAACTGTAGGACATTCTGGAAAAGGCAAAATTATGGAGACAGTAAAATGATCAGTGGTTGCCAAGCAATGGATGTGGGATAGGATGAACAGGCAGAACACAGATGATTTTTAGGGTAGTGAAGTACCCTATATGGTACTATAATGATGGACATATCATTATACATTTGTCCAAATCCACAGAATGTACAACCTTGAGAGTGAACTCTAATGTAAACTGAGTAACTATGATGTGTTAGCGTAGATTCATCAATTGCAAAAATGTGCTCTGGGGGGGATGTTGACAATGGGGAAGGCATACATGTGTGGGAGCAACAGGTATATGGGAAAGGTACATAATATATGTACTTGCCTCTCAATTTTGCTCTGAACTTAAAATTTCTCTAAAAAGCAAAAATCTTCCATAAAAAATTAATGGATAAATTGGATTTCGTCAAAATAAAAAATGTTGAGTCCCTTGAACTGCAAGAAGATCAAATCAGTCAATCCTAAAGGAAATCAATTCTGACTATTTATTGAAAGGACTGATGCTGAAGCTGAAGCTCCAATACTTTGGCCATCTGATGTGAAGACCCGACTAATTGGAAAAGACCCTGATGCTGGGAAAGATTGAAGGCAGAAGGAGATGGGGACAACAGAGGATAAGATGGTTAGATGAAATCACCAATTGAATGGATATGAGTTTCAGCAAGCTCTCAGGAGATGGTGAAGGACAGAGAAGGCTGGAATGTGGCAGTCTGTGGAGTTGCAAACTGTCGGACATGACTGAACAACTTTAACAACAATGCTTTGTAAAAGACACGGTTAACAGAAAGAAGACACAAGTTACAAACTGGAAAATATTTTCAAATCACATGTTCAACAAAACAACTTGCATCCAAAATATGCAAAGAAATCTCAAAACTCAATAGTAAGGAAACAGCCTAATTAAAGCATGGGCAAAAATGTTGAATAGACACTTCACCAAAGAGTATAAACAGATGGCAAATAAGCACATGAAAGATATTCAACATCATTATTTGCTAGAGAATGCAAATTAAAACCACCATGAGATATCATATACCAATTAGAATGACTAACATAAAAATACTTACAATACCAAGAGCTGACAAGGATTCAGGGCAAGTGCTGGTGGTAAGGCAAAATGGTACAACCATTCTGAAAAATCAGCCTGGCAGTTAAACGTACAATTTCCATATGACCAAGCAATCCCTCTCCTGCGTATTAACCCTAGAAAAATGACGTATGTACAAAAATCCATGCCTGAATGTTTATAGCAACTACTTATAATCACTCAAAATTGGAAACTGAACGTTTGCCAGCAGGTGAACAAACTACGGTGCATCCACACAATGGAATATTACTGGCAATAAAAAGGAACAAACCACTGACACAAATCAGCTTTGATGATGCTCACAGCATTATGGTGAAGCCAGTCTCAAAAGTGGGCAGAGCGTATCATTCAGTGTTAAAAGGCAATGTAATGGTGATGAGCAGATCATGGATCAACAGAGGCGGGGATGGGAGGAGGGAATGGAGAGCAAGGGAAAGCATAAGACAGCTCTTCTGTTTCCTAATTCCTATGTGATGGTTGCACAAATCTACAATGTGTTAAAGTTCATAAAACTGTCCAGCAAAATAAGTTTAATTTTCTGTATGATAATTTTTTAAATAAAATTTAAAGTTACTTCAAAGTGCAAAAAGAATTTTTTAAAATTAATTTTTCAGTGATAAACTGGACAAACTTATATCCACTGATGACTAGACGGGTGCTTCTACCATCTACAGAGACTCAAATATTTTCTGCACCCCTGACTTAGATCATGTTATCTAAGCCTTCCTAATATTTCCTGGATCTCTGTAAACATATCACATTCTTTTCACAATTCTCCGATGCCTCTGCCTCAAGAGAACCAGCCCCATACATAGAAAATTATGCTCTGGCTCATTTAATAATGAAATGTTAATAACCTCAAACCCATTTTTAACCCTTAGCAATGTGCCAAGATTTCAGCTGAACTCTACCTGGACAGATCCTTGTGGTATCTTCAGAGAACCTTCCCTGCATTGCAAGGCAAATTCTTAATCACTGGACCGTGAGGGAAGTCCTCTGTCTCCAGCTGTTGACAACTACCCATCAGTGGCCGTTTTCTCAGTGGTTTTGTGGTGTGGCCTGGCTAACTGCATAGAATATGGACTCAACCCCTTGTTTTCTAGAGGAGTCCTTGGGCAGGTTTAAGACAATGTGCACTGAGCTTTGGGAAGTACATTATGTACTGGAAATAGTCCATACAGACTCCAGAAAAATTCATTTTGAGATCTCATCCCAGCATTGGGGGATTTTCCCAGCAGATTCCAGTGGGGTCTCTTTTGTCAAATGTAGCCATTACCCTAAACAGATAGCAGTGGAAGAGAACGAGTTAGTTATAGTCTTTGCTTTTCAGATTCTATTTCCTTTCCTCCTCCCTAACTAGTTAGCACCAACATGTATCACACTGATACACTCTTCTCCTTTTCAGTCATTTACATTCACAAGAAATCAGGAAATTACCCCATGTTTTCAATGCCCGGGCACTGACGTCAAAGCTTTGACACATCTGCGTCATCAGTGTGTACACCATATGCTGGAAAAACTGCATCTCTAGACAGACCAGGTTACCAGGTAACCCTCTCTGCTCGTGCTTCCAGCTCTCTGAACTGGTCCCCCTGTCACCTCCAGGCCTTCAGAGTGACCCTGGCCCAGTGAAGCATGGGCCACTCTATTCTAAGCCACAGCAGAATTGCCAGGAAGGTGCTGACTGCTCTGGTATCTGGAACCCTCTGGGAGCCTGAAGTGGGTTCAAAGACCTTGGGCCAGAGCTGGGTTCTGTCCTAACACTGGCTGCTATCCCCCTGGTGACACACGAGGCAACTGGCTGCTTTCAGCGAACCTAGTGACACAGGGTTGGGGACAGAAACTGCCTGGCGAACCAAGAATAGGACTGGGTGAGAAAAATGCCCTAGGAGGGTGCCTTGATTTGTCAGAGGAGGTTTCCTAAGTTGGGGCATCCTGATGACTCAGCAGCTCCTCCATAAGGAAGGCCCCTGACACCAGTGATTCCCCACCTATCAGCCAGAACGAAATTACTAGTAAAAGGATAGACTTCAGTGTCTCCGCAGAAGAGTCTATTGTTTGTAGAACTATTGAGAGATGGACAAAGATAAGACGGGTGGTAGACGCCAGCAGTGGGAGTTTACAAGGAACTCTGTCGTTTCTTCTTTCCTCTCTCTTAGGATGGGAGGTTAAGACAAAGCCCCTCTTTGCCATTCTGAAGAAGCTTTGTTGCTTATTTTGTCAAACCCTCCCTCCCAAGCCTCTCCAAGGCCCCCTGCCCTTCCCTCAGTGGCTGACTTGCGCGGGAGCTGGCCCCTCCCCTGCTCCCCTCTTCCAGGCTCACTCTCATTCTCGGGCTCTAATTAGCAACTGCTTTTTTATTTTTGTATGCATGTTCAAAGACAGCGAGTGGGGGGCAGGGGGTGGGGAGACTGAAAGGGAGAAAGCAAAGGTCTGTGTGAAAGGAGAGAGCAGCTGGCTTCTCCCTCGCCCCCTCCATGCACCCGGGCCCCCGTGTTGGCAAACAGCACACAATGTCTGTCTACAGAGCCCTTTGGGCCCAGAAGGAAGGGTCTGCAGGAAAGAAGTAGGAAAGGAGACTGGGGTGGTGGTGGGGGTTGGAGGTGGGGTGGGCAGGCAAGGAGAAGGCTAGAAAAGGCCTGGCCATCTGGGGGAACCAGGGCAGAGATGTCCCTCCATCTCTGCCTCCTCCTTCTGGGTCAGGAAGATGAGTGTGGATGTCCAACTGGCTTGTGTGCTGATGCTATCAGCTCTCTGGAGAGCACATCCATTGCCCCCAAGGCTGCGGAAAGGGCTCGGAAGGGGGCCTGCTGCTTGAGTTGGGACTATGCGCTCACATTTAGACTCCACAGAGGGGCAAGGAGTGGGCACTGACTGCATCCTGATGGGGTTCAAAGCACAGAGGCATGGAAAGGCCAGTCCCCAAAGGTGAAACACTCTCCCAAATAGTTGAGTTTTCACTGAGAAAATTCTGAGGTAAGGAGGCTGGGCAGGTAGGTAGAGATACCTGCAAAAGGGGAGGGGCAATATTAGCCTGAAAGGTTAAATCTGTCACCCTGATTGGGTCGGTTTAAACCACAAACAGCTATGGTCACAAGTTCTTAATTAGTACCTGGACTGAAAGATTTAAAAGATGATAAGAAAAAATAAAGGCTGAAAGAATTCTCATAAGCCAAGAATCATCACGAGTGAGGTTGAGGAAGCTCAAAGAAGCAGAGTATGTTCTAGGAAAATTAAGAAATAAGCATGGAAAAGCTCGGCATCCTACAAAGATATTATTTTTAAAAAGCAACTGTTCTTTTAAATAACTGATCTTATTATCAATATGTGTGATTATATATTAATAATTGTCATGACAAAATTATTCATAATATTTACAATTGACTTCACTGATAAACATTGATCTCCTTTATTTCCCTCTATGAAAAAAAGAACTTTTTCTTGCAATTTGCATTTAAACAGCTTTCTAGAGGGAAAAAAATAAAAACAATGAATGGAACTAGCCGTTCACTCATTAAAATTCTACCAATGGAATGTGTCTTCTCATTTCTCTTTTTTCAAATCAAGTCCAGAGAGAAGACAGACAAGAGACTAGAATAAATGGAGAAAAAGAAAACAGCGGACAGATGAGTTTGGCCAAAGATGCAGAGGGAAAGACAGACAGAGCCAGTGAAGAAAGGGAAGCCCAGGTCGCAAGGGCCTCCACATTCAGATCAGCACAGGCACGTGTGTGACAGACCCAGAAGCCAAACAGCAACCCTCCAATTGCCTAACTCCCAGAACAGGCACAGTTTTGCCAAGTTGATGATTTGGCAGAGTTCTTGCATATTCCATACAATTTCATGGAGAATCTCTATCCATCTTGTGCAAAGAGCAGATTGTCGTTTTCCACTTGAAACACACACGTTGCACTGACCTTATGTCCTCTGTCAAACTGACACATTATCGTCAACTTTTGGTGAAAGGGTTTCAAGATGTATGGGCTTGCTATCATTTTGTTGATTTTCTCCTGTGAGCGCTGTGTGTGCACAACGCGTCACTCTATTGGACAACAGACAGACAAAGCCTCTGCCATCGCTGGTTACTCCCTCCATCTGGTTCTGCCACTGCCACCTCTCCAAGTACGTGCTTGTCATTGGACTCCCACTCTCTGCCTGCCTGGTTTTCCTGAAGTTTACACTACCAACGCTCCTGAGATGTTTTCTTACATATCTTTTTTTTTATTTTTATTTTATACTGGATTAGCTGATTAATAAGGTTATGTTAGTTTCAGGTATCCAGCAAAGTGATTCACTTATGCATATCTACTCTTTTTCAAATCCTTTTCCCATTTATGTTCTTACAGAATATTGACCAGAGTTCCCTGTGCTGGACAGTAGGTCTTTGTGGGTGATCTATTTTAACTATAGTAGTGTATATATGTCAATCCCAAACTCCCAGTTTATCTCTCCCCCCATCACTCTGCTGGCATCTTTCTTCGTTGGTAACCATTAGCTTCTTTTCTAAGTCTGTGAGTCTGTTCCTATTTTGTAAGTAAATTCATTTGCATCATTATTTTAGATTCCACATATAAGGGTCATCATATGATATTCGTCTTTCTCTGTTTGACTTACTTGCAAAGTCTTTCTTCCTCCTCAGCTCACATCCTGCTTCCACCAATTTTGCTTTCAATGTGTTTTGTTTGGTTTTCATCTAGCAGATGGCACAGAGTAGGCATTCAAGACAAAGAGGCACATCAGGGGTGGCCCTGCCCATGGAGAGCTGGGGGAGAAGAAGAGTGAGAGCTGGGCTGCCCATGGAGGTGGAGGCGTGTGTCTTGATTCATATGTACCATGAGTGTGGTCGCTCCATGAACCTCCCGGCTCATCCCTAGCCAATGGGAAGTCCTGATCAAACTCTGATGGCTTTTCTTTGCATACCTTAGTGAAGGCTTCTATCTCAGTCCACACGGGACCCTGAAACCCCAGCTCCCATCACACATCACACATTTGCCCCTAATAGACTCTTGCTCTTCTTCCTTCTGGGGAGAAATACAGAGGAGTGGTTATTAGCCAGACCTCAGAATCCTATGCTGTATGACCTCGGCAAAGCTACTTGGCTTCTTTGCACCTCAGTATCTTCAGCTGAAAAGTGAGCATAATGATTGGGTTACTTCACAGGGCTATCTGAGGATGTAAGCGATGATGATGCAAAAAAAGCATCTGGCAGAGAAACCGGGACTTAGTGAGTGCCCTACAAATGATAGCCAAGCCACATTAGTGTCTCCATGCAAGCTGGAAGCCGATCCAGGAAAGTTTGCTCCATACCTGAATCCGAACCATCACTGTGATCTGACAGCGAAACACGGGACTGCCCAGCAGAGCCTATAAGCTGCTCTCTTAGCCCAGATAGACAACCAAGTCAGCAGTCCTGTAAAGCTCAGTCATTTGCATATTATCTCTATCACTTTTTGCCCTATTTTCATGTCAGGTTTTAAGTTTATTATTTAACTTATTTGTTTTAGGCTGACTCATCTTTCAACCTGAATATATTTAAATAGGAAAGTAGTGAGGAAGGAAGGGAGGAGAGAAGAAGAAAAAGAGGGGGCGAGGAGAAGATGGGAAGGCAGGGAACAAGGAAGAGGAGGGCGGAGGCCGGGAAGAGAGGTGGGAAGCCCAAGGCCCCAGAGAAAAAAAAACTGCTGCAGAGCTGAAAACAAAAACCAAGAGGAGAAGGAGGCAGTGAGCAAAAGCCCGGGGCTAAGACAAAGCCCACTGGCACAAGCAGTCCTAAGCATCAGCAGGCTGGGCTAGACGTGTGGTCAGGGAGTGGACTGAGACAGATCCAGGGCTGCTGGGGAAGGGGTGGCAGGTCTGATGAGAGCGGGATGCTGCAGAAGAAATGAAGAGGAGCTGGAGGAGGTGGGGGCTGAGGGCTGCTGACTTTTCAGGGGTGGTGGAGTGGGAGGCACCACAGTGGGCTGAGCCTCAAGGCCCCAGAGGTGAGCTGGCAGAATAAAAGGAAGGGATGTGGAGTGGAGAGACTGGGCCAAAGAGGAAGAGGTAAGAGGTGCATGCCAGAGAGGAAGAAGGAACTCAGAAGAGGCAACGGGTAGGAGAAAAAGGATGGGAAAATCTAGGCATGCTTCCCACCAAACTGGCTGGAGTGGCCTTCCTGAGACAGCATGGCCCTCCACACCAGCACCAGCTCTTGCCTGTCCCACCCCAATGCCCCTTTCCCCACCACAGTCAGGGAAACACCGAAACAGATATACAGCATGCGCCCAAATGTCCTGAGGCTACAGATGGGCAAAGAATGTGTGAAGGGTGGGATGCGGGGCAGAAGGGAAGGGACTAGAGAGAGAAGGGTAGTGAGCATACTCCAAACTGACTACCGTGTGCAGACCTACCTGATGTAATGATGCGTTACATAAGAATATTCGTGTTTCAGCTCCCCAGCAAGGCAATTTATGGAACTTTGCCAAGTTCAACACCCCTCATAGCAAGAGAAATGCAAATGGAAACCACAGTTGGGTGCCAGTTTTCATCTATCAGATTGGCAAAGATAAAAACAGTTGATATTTTATTATCTTGGCAAAGGTATAAGGAACAGAAACTCTAAAACTTGTTGGTCTGAGCAAAAATCAGTAGAAAATGTCTTTTTTTGGAGGACTGTTTGGGAATATCCATCAAAATTAAAAATGTATATACTCTGAGTCAGCAATTTTACTTCAAAGAATCTGTTGCATTCTTAGCTCTTGGAAAAGTGCTTGGCACACAGAAAGCCCTCAATAAATATTCATTGAATAAATTAATGAATTTGTTTCACAGATATGCTCACACCTAAGTGCAAAGATGAATGCACAAGGATGTTTGCCAAAACATTGTTTAGAAATATCAAAACACAGGAAGCAACCTACGTCTATATAAATGAAGGGCCAATTAAATAAAGGTGCATCAATCCAATGGAATACTACACAATCATTGAAAAGTAAGAGGCAGATCTCTACATAATACAACCAAACCACTCCTAACTTTCATTGTTAAGTAAGAAAGGGAGTCTAGGGTATGAGGATGGTGGATGGAACTCAGTGAAAAACCCTGTGCAGTAAGCCCTGTGCAAATGAAGAAAGGATGTGTCTGTATTTTGGATGTGCAAATACACGGACCCTGTTAACAAGAGAATATCAGAAACTAAAATAGTGAGGGATCAGAACTAAAATAGTGAGGGATCTGATGAAGACAAGAGTCAGGGAAACTTAATGTCCTACCTGCTCAAAATATTTAAAAAACAACAACAAAAAGTAACCTGGGATAAGGGAGATTTGCATAAAAGTTTCACCCCAGGGTCTAGAGCAATGGGTGTCTGATTCATTTCAGTCCTAGGAAGCGCTCTGAGATGAACCAGGCTGCCTCTGGAAGTCTGAGTGTCAGACCACTGGAGGTGTCCAAGAGCAGGGGGGGAACCACAGTGGCAAAGCAGACTACATGTCAGCTGGTGGGCTGGACTCTGTCCTCAGAGGCCTTACCTAGCTGAGCGGGGCCACTCTCCATAAGCTACTCATGACCCTGCCCTTTAGACATGGCAGGCAGTGTCTAAGGGCTAAGATTCTAGTAGATTCTCAGAAGGAGAATTGCTCCATCTGAACATTTAAGTGTAAAGGGCCTGGCATCAGTAGGTGCTCGAGAAGAACCTAGAGAAAGAAGTGAGCATAGAGATACTGCATCTGCAGGAACTCACAAGTGGACTCCAACCAGGCTAAGGAGCTGGAGGCCACAAGGGCCAAGCCTGCAAGGAGTGAGCTGAGCAGGCCCCAGGAGTCATATCCACCTCATTAACTGGCCCTTAAAACAAGAGTGGAGGGTGCAGCTGCAGCCGCCTGACCAGGTAACTGGTACTCCAGCTCTTAGCTCAGCCGGCAAGGACAGTACAGATGGCATCTGCAGGCAGAGACCCCTCCCCTAGGGAAAGGCCAGGGTGCCCCTCTCTCAACATCCCTGCCACAGTTCCAATGGCAAAATGAGGCTTGCTCCTGCCAGTGTACAAATGGGATATATCCCTTCCCCTTTAGCAGCTGCCCTGAGCTGACTGTCTCAGGCTCTTCCTCCACTGACCTGAAAGAGAACTGAGGCCCAGAAGTATTAGGGTACTGCCAATACAGCTTGTCAATGGGCCAAAGCATGGAAACCAAACTCACACCATCAGAGCTCCTGGGGCCCAGAACTGAGGGACTGTATCCAGGCAAGTTCAGATTCACTGGGAGTTTTCTCTATACTTTAAACTCAAAAGTTGGAAAGGAAGTTTGTGCTGAGATATGTGTGTTCAGGTTCTGCACACAAGACCGTCCAGCTCGAGAGAGAGCCAGGACCAGGGAGAAAAGGGGTAAGTCTGACAACAGCACTGCCTCGGGGGCCCATGTTGGTCCTTGAGGCCAATTACTGAGCCATAACCAGGACTCCATCCCACAGCCCTGCCACCCTCCCTGTCCTTTTCTAGAAGCACAAAGCCTTTAGTCCTCATCCTTCCCAGGGAGCTTTGTGTCACTTACCCCCGCTACCAATGCCATGACCCTCTGGATGGTCCAGAGGCAGGTCAATGTGTCAGAGCATCTGACATGGTACTGAGAGATGGTACCACTTCCAGAGAGATTAAAAAGAAGACAAGGGTAGTCAACACAGAGCTCTGTGCTGCATAGTGCAGAAACATCAAACCACAGAGCACAGTTGCACGGAGCACCCAGACCCAAAAACCACAAAGGGTGACATAGGTACAGAGAAAGAGTTCATGGAAGAAGAGCTGAGAGGGGGTTGCTATTCCTGAAAACAGATATTGCGTATCCAAGGATGGTTAATTTCGAGAAAAACCAGTCTCAGAAGCAGAGGCAGACAGTGGCCTCCCAGACTCGAGTTCTGATCCCGGTCTGACATTACCCAGCAGGGATCCCTAGACTGGTGCCGTGATGCTCTCTGTCTGCCCACTCTCCGTGGATATATAAGGCGGCCAGAATAGTTGGCCTCTTGGTATCCTGCCCACTTCCACCCCAGCTTGGGCTGTTTCAGATTCTGTAGTTCTTCATGGGCCCAAACTGGACTGCTCACACTGTGATGTACCCAGCCACCTCAGTAACGATCTTGTGGTGCCTTTGTCATCATCTTTGATAATGTTTACTAAGTCATGGACTTCTAGCCAGGACAGCTATCATGCCCAGAACATTCTCAGAAGCTTCAGCACTGACCTGGGAGAATCATGATTGCTTGGCAACACCAGTGGAATCTGGGTACTTCTAACCTATCCTTTAAAGGCAGAAGGGGTGGCGCAGAGCACAAGGGGATTTGGAACTCAGAGCTGCCCCTCCCCTGTTCCCTGGTTGTCCCCTGCAGCCCCCAGAGTCTGGGGTGTGCACACCCACACAGTGTGCTGGAGTCAGTGAGGCAGACAGCATCCTTCCAGCTGTTTGCTGTTGCTCATGCTGGGGTCACAGCCCATTACATGCAGTCTATTACATCAGAGTCCTCTCTGGAGGGTACTGGGCAGGGCCACTGTGGAGCCCCAAGAGGTTTCTAAATGAAGTAGCCTATTGGGAAATCCTATTATGAAGTTCATCTTACAGGACTGCGGTGTTAATAACTCTGGCCTTCCCCAGCGCTGAGCTGAGTGGGTCTCCCTAGGGCCTAGGAGGAGGCATCTAGGTTGTGGCCTTCCTCTCAGTCACCAGCCAACAGCTGATGGGCCAGACAGCACAGCAGAAAGACTTCCTCAGTGCCCCTGAATGTGGTCACCTGTGTACACACACACACACACACACACACACACACACACACACACACACACCCCGCCAGGATGAGGAGGCAGGAGGAGACCTATAGTTAGGACCAGCAACCCTAAGGGAGGTGGAAATAAGCCCCAGAAACTTCTCTTTTCCATGAAGAGCTAAACTAGATACATTTTTTCTCCCCTTCTGAATTCTGCAGATTTTTTTGTCTTAGCTCCCCAGGTTTATAAACTGGCTCTCTCCCGGGCTGCTCAAGTTGACAAAGGCATTGAAATTACTGAAAGGTTCAAAATGTCTCTCAGATTTCCAAGCATAAAGGAATTTACATGTAGGTGGAAAATCACCAAGGAAAAGAGTCCCTCCCAAGGAAAACAGGGGAGGAAGGAAGGAAAAAGAGACCTGGAAGAGGGGCAGGGAAGTGTGGGTGAAGGTGGGGGATGCTGCACGGACAGTGCCCATGAGGTCTCAGGATCCAAGGCAGGCTCTGATGGATACCAGGGAACAGGAGAGACATGAAACTGGGGACAGAAGAACCAAGAACAGAGCTGTTCTTTAGGAACTGCCAAGGCCTTGCCAAAATCCAGAGCTGGAATGATCTTAGCTGACCTCCAAACCAGCGCAACATTTTAGGGACCACAGCACAGAGGGAGATTGCCAAGCACTAGTTCTTGGTCTCTCTGATCCAGAGACAGTCAGGCTACAGGGACTCTCATGGAGAATCGACTCAGCCATCAACCTGAGCAGGAGAGGCTTGAGGGTGTATAAAGACAAAGCCATAATTTCTCATTAATCAGCTATACTATCAGCATAAAATCTGAAGCTGGGGCAGATAGACCATTTTGCTAGTAATCAACAGTTTCACAGAGATAAATACATGATGGGTTAGAGTCACTGGTGGGGTCAACAGGCTTCTGGGATTCTGCCTGATTGGTCTAACCTATGTGTACAGAAAGGATGAGGCCGGAACAGGCCTTGGGCCATGGAGCCTCTAGAAAGTGTGTGAGCTGCTAGCTGCACATTCTGATGTGCAAGCTCCCAGTGGCTTCCTCTGCTTGCCACCCCCTCCCTCCTCACAATAGGAACAGCTCTAGGCCAAGACCATTCTTTGCTGGCTGGGCCACCTAATTGGTCTCCAGGTGCTTCTGCAAAACCAAGCAACTGGTCACCAGGACTCTGACAGGCAAGGGTTTAACAAAGGCAAAGTGAAAGTCAGAATAAGATTCTTGCCCATGATGAAAGTCTGTCCTGCCAGAAAAACTATACAAAGTATATGCTTTCTGCCACCTCATAGATTCAATACATGCAAAAGCTCAGATTCAAGTATCCAGAAAGGAAAATTGATCAGCTTGACACAACTATGTGAAATGTGGAACCATCCCGGCTTCTTCCAGCCAGGCTCCGGGGCATCAATTCTCAGGGCTGTGCTGAGAGAGAGCAGCTTGCCTCCCTTCTCAGGTCTTACAGGACCACTGATGGAGACTCGCTCTTTCTCACCCACAAGTCTCTACTGCATCTACCGATCTCTATGCTCTCAGTAGTAGGCTGTCCTAGGCAGGCAATTGTGGGTGATCACGGTGCCCACCTGACAGCCCAGCATGAGAATCCAAAATGAATTGAGCATGTTGCCTTGAATATACACCCCAGGAACCAGTTACAAATACCTCCCCAAGCACTGTCCATCCCTATCCAAAAAGTGCAGAATCTGCCCAAGGCCCTTCACCTCCCTGGGCCTCCCACTGCTATGAGCCCTAGAGAGATAAAGGTTGGTCTCAGTCATCAAGCCCAGGTTACTAGCAGAGCCAAGGGCAAAGAATTCAGAGGATTCAGCTTAGAATTCTTGAGACAGAAAAAAAGGTGCCTTTCTAGAGCGCTGAGCCCAGCCAGGCTGCTGGGCTGCAGGACCTATGGTACCACCTGGCTCGCTACTCTCTGCTCTTAGAACTGCCACCAAAACGTGGCTTCCTGTGTCTCTGAAATGGCAAAATCATGATTCCCGGGGCTCCCCATCTCCTCCAGCTTCCAATGAGTTTACAACAAGCAAAGTGTGAAGTCAAGTCAGTTCCTAACAGCTCTAGATTAGGAACATCCACCAAACGTCAGGAGGAGGCTGAGGCTAGGTAGACAAGATGGAAAGCAGCCACGTGGTTTTACATATTTGCCCCCATAGGCCCTCCCAGAACAACCACAGGAGATGACTAAGAAGCAGCAGGCACTGCAGAACCCTCCCAAAAGAGAAAAGTTCTTATTAGCCCAGAGAAATGAGAGCCTGTTCCCAGAGTCCCAATTAAATCAGAACCAATCAATTCTTTTTCTGGTTCCTGCTGTTCTGTTCAGAAAATAATGAGGAAAACAGGGCCCCAGCCAGCAAGTGTGGGATGGCAGCCCTTTGAAGTCTGGAGAAACCACCCCTGCTATCAGAGTGTGCCGGCAGCTGTGGCATCTGCAACTAAACTCAGCCTGGCCTGGGTCCCCATGCAGACCCAACACATGCTCTACAGGGCACTGCCCTCCCACCCCCAACCAATGGGACAGGGGAGCATGGTGGGACCAGGCCGGCTGGTATTAAGCCAGTCTGTGCTGATTCATCACTTGATCTGGCACACTCTCTCCTCTGTTTCCACATCATCCATCATGGGCACCCTAACCAAGAATCCAATGAAAACACAAAGGCGCAGCTCCCTGCTCTCAGCAGGCCTCAGAAAGGCTGTGAGTGCCCCAGCCCAGGCAATTAGCTGAGTCCAAAGGACTGCAAAGTTGGTGGGCAATAGCAATACTGTGCCTGGTACCTCACCCACAGGTGGTTGGCGACTAAAAGTGGAGAAGGAGGCACACAAAGGATGTTCCATTGCTCAGGCAGGGTCGGGAGGACAACAGGGGACAGCTGGCATGAAGCTCATGATGGAGAAAATGGAGCAACTGTAGCTCCCCCCAGGCTTCCCTGGTGGCTCAGTGGTAAAGAATCCGCCTTCCAGTGTAGAAGACATGAGTTCAATCCCTGGGTCTGGAAGATCCCCTGGAGAAGGAAATGGCAAACCACTCTAGTACTCTTGCCCGGGAAATCCCATGGACAGAGGAGCCTGCGAGCTACAGTCCATAGAGTTGCTAAGAGTCAGACAACTTAATGACTGAGCACACTACCATGCACAGCTCCCCCCCATCTCCAAGTGGTCTCCAAAGGACTGGGGCAACCTGAGTAAGGAGTCAGGGTCAAGGTGGTCATCTCCGAGGTCTGTGTGGGAAACCTTGCTTTTGAAAGACTCTGAAACTTTGAAGGCCATGAGCAAAAAATAAAAATAAAAGAAAATAGTCTTCTCTTCTTCAACTGGGGTTCCCCCCATTCGGCTTCCATGTTCTCAGGCAACAGATGAGCCATGGACCCTCTCGATCCTTCTATTAACTCCCAGAGAAGGCTGAGTCTCCAGCCAGTTCAGCATATTTATTGCCATAGACTGGACGTGTGCTCTCCTGGACTGAGGAGGGCCAATATAAGGACAGGGCACCCTGACACCAACTGCAAAGTTACCATCACTCTCTAACGTCCTGAAGCAAAGGTAACAGAAAACATGGTACTATACCACGCCCATTCCAACACATTCATCTCCTTTCAGGGCCTACTAATGCTAGGCCCCATCCCTGCCCCATGGCCTGGCACTAAGTCCCTGGAGGAAGACAGCCAAGCCAGGAGGCTTTGAGTTAATGAGCTGCTTGGGTTCAGTACCAAGCTAAGTGATGTGGGAGCTGGACTGAAATGAACGAAAATATTTTCCAAGTTCAGCTGCTTCTCAATTACCCTTGAGTGACTTATCCATGACAACCCAAATAATCCATGCCCCAGAGCATAGGGCTAGACAGGATGGCGGGGGCGGTGTATGTCTGTGTCTAAAAGAAGGAGAAAGAGAGAGAATGAGTGTCAGTGTTCCCAAAACTAAATATACATGAGTGGTTATGATCCCCCGTTTGGAATTCTCCCCATCTCTTTCCCCCACCCAGAATACAGAAATTCTGGTTGAACACAACTGGAAAACCATCAGGCCTAGCACTGGAGATGGAGTTCTCCATAGCTTTAGAAGAAGCCATTAGGCTCTCCTGTCCCTATCTGATCCGAGCTGGATGTGGGGACTCCTGAATCCTGATTTCTTTGCTGCAGGAAGGAGAGGCCTCAAGAGCCTCAGGGCTTACCCTTGCAGGCCACGCTGTTCTCAGGCTCATAGCCAGGCTTACAGGTGCAGCGCCCGATGGGCACCATCCATTCCCCGTCCCCGTTGCAGTAGAGTTTAATGGGCACATCCACTTCCTCTGCATTGGGGATGCACGTGCCCCGGGCAATGACCAGAGACGTGCTCTCCGCCCCAGTCATGGTCTCTGGGAAGACTGCAAAATTTTGCACAATGCTGGGACACTTTTTGAAGAAGACACGGACAGAAAGGAGAGACATACAGGCTCCATAATCCTGGAAAGCGAGGTAAAAACCATTCCGTGTCAGAGGCCCAAAGCTCCTGACTTCTGTGTTGACCTTCATCAATCTTCCCCCAAAGTCCACCTGGGAGAAGCTCTCATCTGCCGCAATGGTGTCCACTTTGAGGTAGGGGGCCTCAGACCAGAAGGCCGACTTCTTGGTGGCAATGACGGAGTCAGTCTCATAGTAGTACAAGTTGAAGGTCTCCTTGCAGGAGCCTGGGACGTTGGGGAGGCTGCTGCAGTCCCTCACAGTGAAGCGCATCTCCGTGTAGATGCGATGGGCCCCCCGCCGGTTGATGAAGGTGGTGAGCAGCCAGTTGTTCTGATTGGGCTCGAAGACATTGCACACCTGGTAGGTGCGGATGGTGTTCAGATTTTCATCGTAGCCACTGACTTCTTCCCACTGTACCAAGCAGGCCAGGCACACACATGGAAAACACAAAATAGAGAGTAAGAAGACAAGGAGAGGCAGAGCAGAGGAGAAGTCTGGCACTGAGGGGGCCTTACGAGCTCACCAGTGTAACGGCTCGACTTGAGAAAGGAACACGCTTAACCCTAACTTGCATGTAAAGATCTCCTTATCAGTACATTTCAGGAGATTCCTAAGTAGTCCATCCCCAAATATAACAGACTTCACTGTATAAAGCTTCCCATCACCTAAGCCACACTCTCATGCTGTGACAGTGACTCCTTATGTCCACAAGGGACATTATGTCCACCTGCAGCTTCGAGTCCCTTGTGACAGCAGGGACTTTCATGCTCAATGCCACAGCCTCGACTCTTGTAGTCACTCTGGGGATCTGACCACGTGTCACCGCCATCCACCCGGGAAATCCTCATTTCTGAACCTAATTTCTTTATTGTGGTATAACTCCTTTACAGCTCCAAAAATCATAGAAATATAAAACTTTTCAGAATTTTTCAACATAGATTCACAAAAACTTGTTTTATAACATCAATCTCTTTGAAAGAGCTAGACTGTGAAACTGGGAAGAGCAAAATTGCTGAGAGATCCCAAATGAAGCAAATTAAGCTTCCTTGTATGCATACTTTGAACAAAGATGTCATGGAAGAGAATGTTGGAAGGTGTTACTTAGGGAGTAAAGAAAGCTTCTGAATAAGGGAAATACAATTGTGACTCTTGTTGGAAAAGAGTTCTGTTATAATCAGCAGTTCTGTGGATCAGAAGGAAAACAATGTCTCTCAATCACACCAACAGTTCCCCCAAAGAACTAGCTTACCATTTCCAATTTATAGGTGCAATTCATCATTCAATTCAACTCACCCATGCTCACATCGCCATAAAGGATATGGGAAAGAGAGGAGACAGATACAAGTGCTTTGAATGGCTGAAGAAATTCACCTAGTAACTTATTTAGTAATAGGCAATAAGGGAAAAGGGTCAGTCTGTAAAGACATGGCTCCCTTCATGAGCCACCCAGGGGGCCAAAGAAAAGTTCCTGGATCATTCGCTCTTCCTTGTTCTGAGAGAAGAAGCAGCTGCCCATATGGGGGAGTCCTCAGAACCCTGCCCTCAAGAACTGGGGGTCTTCCCAGGAGGTTCCAATGTGTTTGCTAAAAAAGTAAATAAGGGGCAGAAGAAATTCCACTTCCTAAAGTGAGAAGAGAAAATAGATAAAGATCCTTGACTAATTAGTAGTAATGACAAAAGAAATCAAACAGTACCATTCTTGAAATCTTGTGTTAGTTGCTTATTATTCAGTGCACAGTTGAAATATATAAATGAGAATTCTTCATTAAAAGAGCCAAAAACTAATCAAGGGTTACACGGGAAATACACTAGGATTTCTTCCTGCACAGAATTAATTCTCTGTAGGAGCAAGAGGCAAGGCAGAGGCGAGGCTGTCCTTCAAAACTGTACCAGGGCTTCTGAACACCAGGTGTGGAGCAAAGGAAAGAGCACCTGGAGACCTGGCCCTGCCCACTCAGGCCTGCACAGAGACCCCCAGTGACACTCCTCCCCAGACCCCTTCCAGCGCTCTCAGGAGGCCCAGTTCCCTCCCCAGTCTGGAGTTTTAGTGGGCTCCTTCCAGGATCCTTGCACACAGTCAACCTCACCTGCATTTTGTTTAATTTCTTATCCAATCTCTAGATGTTAAGGTACACTTTTTATTCCTTCTTTAGATCTTTTTTTTTTTTTGGTGTTATATTCTATTTAAACGTGTTTGTTAAAGTTACATTCTGCTTGCCTGATCTTTTAGAACCAAAAAGTAAATACGTTAGGGAGGTCATTGCTAGCAGTTTTTTTAGTTCAGCTTTTCAGACTTCCCTCCCTTTTCATGGTTGTTTTGAAATTACATTTTCCCAGTTGACCCTACATGACTTTAGACGGAAGGACAGGATTTGTTGTTGTTGTTGTTGTTGTTGTTCTGCAATTGTTTAAACACAGCAGGTCTCACGATGCATCATTTCACTGGGCTGTATGAGGTTTCAACACGAACATGGGGCTCCTTTGTCAATGCACAGGTGAAGCCTGAGGCCCACTTAGGGTGGGGACCTTGAGTCACCCAAGACTAACGCAGCTCTGCTCCGTGAGAGCAGGACAGGAAGCCCACCATCCGGGGCTCATCTTAACACTAAGACTGTCACCACAAGCATGTCTCAAAATAGACAGAATGAGGATTTACACTCTTGTGGAGCTGGGATATTGAGAACATTTATCTCAGAAAATGACACTGATTGGTATTATAGACCCAATAGAGGTAATTGTTTCCATCATTAACCTCTCTGGGCCTCAGTTTTCTCATCTGTAAAATGAGGAATCATACTGGGTGACCTGGAGTCATAAAAGTCTACGGATCTAATTGATTCCATGACAGCTCCTAAGGGAGAGATCAAAGCAAATTAGGGGGAATACAGCTGTATGTTCAAAGGGAAAGAGCAGAAAGAAATTGAGAGAAAGAAAAATAATTCCTCGTTGCTTGGGAAAAGGCTGTGATGGAGTCTCTTTCCCTTTTTTATTCTTCTGCCTGCTAGAGCTACAGGGGTTAGAAACACACCAATCAGAGCAGGCTGGAGGAGACACAAATACTCTCTGAGCAAGGGGCAATTAGGATTGTGGGCCTTGAAAGAGAAGATTTGAGTAAGTCAAGATGAGGGTGGAACAGCCTTCCCAGCAGGGAGGAAAGACATTATTATTCGTTTGTGATACTTGGAACAGTGTCATTGCTTTATAGTTCTACTTCATGCATCCATCAGTGAAAAAAAACATTTACCGAAAGACAACTTTATGCCAGGCATTCCATTAGCCACTGGGGATGCAGAAATATGAAGCTTATAATCTAGCAAGAGAAACAGAAATTAGACAAATGGTTATTAAAATAACTAAATTATTACAATTGTGCTAGCTGCTGTGAGGGAAAATTTCAGGATGCCAAGAGGCCTGGCAGAGATGACCCTCCAAGCTGAGAGGGATGGGTGGATAGAAGTCAACCAGGACAAATGTGCGTCTGCTGCCAGCAGAGAGGGGCAGAGAAGGGACAGAGTGCTGAGGCCCAAGAACAGCCAGCACAAAGGCCCTGTGGTAGAGAGAAATGCCCTGGCACCACTGAGGAAGGAAGAATCATTAAAAAAAACTAGAGGCAGCAGGAAGAAGATTGCAGAGAGGGTGAGTCTGATGGAGAACTTGGAATTTCACCCTGAGAGTAGAAGGCATCGATAAGTTTTAGGGAGGAAAATACAGGTGACCAGAGCCGAGTTTTTAAAAGAGTTCCTGATGCAAAGTAGAGACTGGATTGGATGAGTACATGAGCAGGACAACCGGCCTTCGTTTTCCTGCTTCAAGTGAGAGATGACAGAGGGCTGGACCAGACCGGTGGAAACTGAAAGTGTATCTTGGTGCAGAAATTCTAATTCTCATCACGCTGAGGTGGGCTGATGAGGTGACGGACAGAGAGAGAGTGCTTTGACCAGACCCATGTGTCCCCTTAACACTCTTTCATGCATCAGGTCTGCCTCCCTAACCAAGCTTTGAGGGACTCTGTGTCTCTAGGTGCACAGCTTCACAAATCCTTAAAAAATGGGTTTCACCAGTGTTGCATACACAACCCCATTGGTATTCAGACCTAAGACCTGTGCTGGTTCCAGCCTCTGGAGGGCGCTCTCACTGCCCTTCCCAAAGCCAATCTCCTACTAAAGGTTTCTTAGCCTCCACTTCTAGGCATTTGACCTGCTGTCTCCTGTGTTCCTTTCTGTAATTATCTCCTCCCAGTAAAACAACAAAACACCTCCCTTTGCTTATCAGATTGGCAAAAAATTAAAAAGATAAAATATCAAGTCTCTGTAAGAATATAGTGAAAAGGCCACTCCTGAGCCTATATGTGGCAGAGTAACTAATGGGATGTTCTAAATATCAAATCAATAGGTCTCACCATTTGGAAGGCTGGCCACAACTCAAATCAGTGGGGAAAAGGTGAACCATTTTTTAAATTGTTGTAATAGCTGGGTATCCATCTGGAAAAAACACAATTCTACATCCATACTTCTAATTTTACCCAGAAAAAATGTCCAGTGAATCAAAGATGTAAACATTAAAAATGAAACTAACAGTTACTGAAATTCATTTATGGAATATTTTCATGGAGAAGGAAATGGCAACCCACTCCAGTGTTCTTGCCTGGAGAATCCCAGGGACGGGGGAGCCTGATGGGCTGCCATCTATGGGGTCGCACAGAGTCGGACTCGACTGAAGTGACTTAGCTTAGCTTATTAAAATACTAAAAGAAACCACAGAGACAACGTATGTATAGTAATGATGACGTGAAACTCAGAAGCCATAAATGAAGAGACTGATCAAGTCAGCGCCATACAATTTTTTTTTTTTAATTAACATGATGGAAATAGCCATGGTAAAATCAAAAGGAAGAGAAAAGAAAACATGCTGGGAAAAGACTTATTGCAATTTATCACAGATAAAGTGTTAATTTGCCCTAATAGATTTTTTTTTAATCTATACATTAAAAAAAAAAAAAAACAGAAAAATGGGCAAAGCATTCTAACACTGTTTACTAAAAGAAACAGATATAGCTCATAAACATATGAAAAGGTGCTAAACCTCATTCAATATAACCAAAATGGTAATTAGCCACAGTGGGATACTTTTGACACTTTTTTCTTTTTTGGTCAGACAAAAGTTTGATAACACCCCATGGTGGAGAGGGTGTCAGAGATAAGCATTCGAATAAATAGCTGGGTGAAGGGTAAAGTGGTACAATCTCTATGAAAATTTTTGTTTTATTTATCAAAATTAGAAATGTATACATCATTTGACCCAGCAATTCTACTTCTAGGATCAACCCTGAGTTTGATGCCAATCTGACTGTAGTCCTCGCTCCTTGGAGCTCTCAACTGGACTTTAACATGACACCTGAGACTGAGTCTTCCCCATGTTAATGTGCATAGTAAACAGATAAACTACTAAACACATAATTAGTAAGACAGAAACTACTAAACATATGAAATGGGATATAGTTATATGATGGAGTAGTATTTGGAAATAAAAAAGAAGAAGGAAATACTGGTACCTGCAACCTCTAAACCACGACTGCCCAGTGAAAGAAGCCAGACACCAAAACCACATATTGTATGGTTCTCTGTTTACAGGAGGAGTCCAGGAAAGGCAAATCTACCGACACAAAAGCGCCATATTTCCCTGACTGAGACCGTGGATGGGAAAGGAGAGTCACTATAAACAGACAGGAACAGTCTCTTTTGGAGCTGATTGAAATGTTCTAAAATGGGATTGTGGTAGTGATTACACAACTCTGTAAACTGACAATCATTGGATCGTACATTTAAAATGAGTCAATTTTATGATATGTAACTAATACCTCAACACAGCTTTTTCTGAAAAACTCTCTTGGTTATTGGGTACGGCCTGTACCTCAACACCCAACAATGATGGCCTGGTCTCTATCATCCACAAACAGCATGCCCCTCGCAACTTCATGCCCAGTTTGTCGCCACAGTCCGCCATTTCTTCCAGAACAATGTTCCTCCTATCTGGCCTCTCTGTTGCTTTCCACTGCCATGCACTAGGGCTGGCATCACCTCACCGCTGGACTCATGCCCTGGCTTGCTGTTTGGTCAGAGAGTAACGATAGCAGACCAGGCAAGAGATGGCCAGGGCTCAAGCCAGGGACACATCCTCTCCCATCACTCAGAGCCAGTGCCTATTTCTGCCCCTGACGTTGTTGCTGATGTTCTGTACCTTTCTTCTGCACCATCCTCATCCCATCTCAACTCCTCCAAGACACAGAACCACAGAATAACAACCTGGTAGGAAGCCATGATAGGTCGTGTTGACCGAGACCTTTTGTTGACAAATGGGCACACTGGTTCTGAGACACTCAACAGTAGCCAGGAGTCAGGCCACCGATGGGTGGCAGAGCTGAGCTCTCTCTGCAGACATTGCTTTGAGTGGCCTCTGGTCTTATATAGGGCTTCCCAGCTGATGCAGTGGTAAAGAAACTGCTTGCCAATTCAGGAGACTCCAGTTTGATCCCTGGGTTGGGAAGACCCCTGGAGAAAGGAATGGCTACCCACTCCAGTATTTTTGCCTGAAGAATCCTATGGACAAAGGAGGCTGGCGGGCTACACAGTGCATGGGGTTGCGAAGAGTTGACATGACTGAGCTACTAAACACAGGTCTTATTTCCTCCATGATGCTTTCCAGCTTTTATTCAGCTACCATGTTCCCAAGTGCTTAAAGTATGATTGAGCTTATTCCACACAATTTAGCATTGGATAATACAATGTTTTGAATGATTCATTAATTGCTTTGGTTTCTGCTTCCAGGCTATGAACTCCTTGAGGACAGGAAATTATGTTTTGACTAATTTATTACTTCCTGTTGACAGTGAAGTAATTCTGCGCATTTAGCCTTGTAACACTGGTATTACATGACAACGTTTTTATCCAGGATATCTGAGACCAGTGGAATCCACAGGGTTCTCAGGGCTCCACCCGTACTCCCTTCTCCTCTCACTTTTCATCCCGGGTGATCTCAACCACACAGAAGGCTGTAACCACAATGGGGACCATCACTGACCTCCTCCCAGTGTCCAGAGCTATTTATCCAGCTGCCACCTGGACATCTCCAGGTAATCTCCTGGAAGTCACCACCTTGCTCTCTCTAGTCCTGCTGCAGTCTCAGAAATTCACCCCCACCCCAACACCACCTGTTCCTGCCGTGGACTCGCCCCTTGGAAGACTGACTGCATCAGAGACTTCCTGGTATTAGTGCCTAATACTACTACTACTACTACTACTACTACTACTACTAAGTCGCTTCAGTCATGTCCGACTCTATGCGACCCCATAGACGGCAGCCCACCAGGCTCCCCCATCCCTGGGATTCTCCAGGCAAGAACACTGGAGTGGGTTGCCATTTCCTTCTCCAATGCATGAAAGTGAAAAGTGAAAGTGAAGTCGCTCAGTTGTGTCCGACTCTTAGCGACTCCATGGACTATATCCACCAGGCTCCTCTGTCCATGGGATTTTCCAGGCAAGAGTATTGGAGTGGGGTGCCATTGCCTAACCCTCAATAAATACAGACAAAGTGAGAGGGTGAGTGAGGTCCTGGTCTGTTCCTCAGCCCCTGGTCCTTGGCTGGGGGCTTAGAGCAGGTGTCACCAGACTAACTTGTCCCTGGGAAAAGAAGAAACAAAGCAGTCTTGCACAACCAGCAGAATACTAACAGCCTTTGAAAGGGCATTATTATTGATGCCAATAGACCATCTGTCCTTGAGATAAACCTAATAAAGAAAACAATGTACCCATTAGAAAGCATTTGTTCAGGCTTTCAGATCAGGACTTTGATGTATGATAAAGATGCCTCCAGGTTCCTCCAAGATCTCAGTTTCTCAGACTGACCGGCTTGTTGGAATCAGAACCTGCATGTCTGTTGGTCTGGAGGAGGCTGGAGTGACTATTGCCATTTGCTGTTTGGGCAACTGCATGCGTGTAAAATACACTGTTCTTCAAAACCACTGCCATGAACCCTATCTACTGGTCCTTCGACACCACCTTCTACAACATCCTTCTAATACATTCTTCATCCTCTAAGAATGGAGTTGGATTTCAGAAACAGACAAAGGTCATCTGGAGCCCAATCTGATGAGTCAGATGGATGAGCAAGCTAGGAAATACTACATCTTGATCAAAGTTAAGAACCACTATAAAATAAAGTTAATAGGTTCTGATTCTACTTATGCCTCTGAAGACAGTTTCAGGCATGGAGTTCTGGAAAAATCTATGATTGATAGCCCTTCCTTGGACTGCTGTATCTTCCTGGGCCAACCTGGCCCCTCCCAGAATGCCCAGTGTCTGCCAGGGTGTTGTACTGAAGCAATCGCTGAGAATGAGCCATTTCTACAGGGCCTGTCCTAGACACGGGCTCTTCTAGACACTGAAACTGGCTTTTGGGGCTCTCTCAGTCTGGTGCTGCTGCTGCTGCTGCTGCTGCTAAGTCACTTCAGTCATGTCTGACTCTGTGCGACCCCATAGATGGCAGCCCACCAGGCTCCACCATCCCTGGGATTCTCCAGGCAAGAACACTGGAGTGGGTTGCCATTTCCTTCTCCAATACATGAAAATGAAAAGTGATAGTGAAGTCACTCAGTCGTGTCCAACTCTTAGTGACCCCATGGACTGCAGCCTACCAGGCTCCTCTGTCCATGGGATTTTCCAGGGAGGCTATTCTGATGTGTTTCCACTCATTTGACTTATTTTTACAGTAAAGAATTGAACACCTAACCCATCCCCAAGTAATGACCTAGGTGTCAGTGTGACACAGCAGGGACTGAGACCAAGTCCTGCCCCATGGGCCTGATAATCTAATGGAGCAAACCAGAGGATGCATGGCAAATGAATTAGTGACATACAGTTAACCAGTGTTAAGTACTATTGAGGAGCAGGAAGGGACTAGCAAGCGACAGCTGGCAGTGGGGTTGTCAGAGGTCTCCTTTCGGACAGAGGTTTGAACGACTCTCAGGAGCCCCCAGCTTAGCGGGGAGATGAGAGGAGAGCATTCCAGGCTCAAGGAATAAGAATAGACTCTCCAGAGCAAGAGTGTTCCTGGCACATAGCTGAGAAAGCCAGGATGCCAGAGTGGCTGCCAAGTGGCAGACGGTAGGGGGAAGGTGGGAAGGGGGAAGGTGGGAGAGGTTGGTGGGACAGGCGAACCCCACTTTTGCCAGTTATAGCTCTGTGACCACACACAATTTTCTGAGCTTCAGCTTCCTCAACTGCAAAGTACTCTTTGCCCTGCAGGGTGTCAGGAAGATTGAAAGATCATCACCTAGATAGAAAACCCCGTAGCACTGAGTTTGCGCGTAACTACCATTCACTAAGTACCATCATCATTACTATCAGCAGCAGCACGGTTGTTATGTTAACCTCAGCATCCGCTTCTGACTCACGCATGAAGGTATAAAAATCGTCTCCTCCATCTTAGATAAATAATCCTGCCATTCAGTCAGCAGGAAATGCCAAGACTAAAAAGCTGAACTCAGCCTCTGTACAGACCCAGAGGGACAGCCAGGAGCCTTCTCTCTGCCTCTCCCAGAATCTCCAGGACTACCTCTGGCCAGGTTTCAGCATGGGTCCCCTTCTCTCATCAAGCAGTCCCAGGGACACTGTCAGCCACCAGTTCAGACCACAAGGAGACAACATTCGACACAACTCATAGACTTTGGTCCCATGTCTGCATTTGGGCACAAACTTGTGTTTGAAGGAATCTGCTGTTTTGCAAATGGTTGCCATCGCTATGCCCCATAGGATGCTAACTCCCCAGGCACTGTCCAATTGAAACAAAGGAAGGGAGCAGGGCACAATCTTTGAAAGAACGACATAGGTCCTGCACGTGTTCTCAGTCGTTCAGTCGTGTCTGACCTTCTGCAGTACCAAGGACTATAGCCCACCAGGCTCCTCTGTCCATGGGATTTCCCAGGTAAGAATATTGGAATGAGCTGCCATTTCCTTCTCCAGGGATCTCCCCACATCTCCTGAGTCTCCTGCATTGGCAGGCAGATTATTTACCACTGAGCTACCTGGGACCTCAATTAGAACCAAATAGGTTTAAGATGACCACAAGTCGACTGCCACTAGATCTTGAGCCTCGGTATTCACTCACTGTGATACTCCAGCAAGCTAATGGCACACCTGCCATGACAGTCCCAAGGCTGACTATCAAAGACCAAAAAGTAGGAAGTGCCCCAGTTCCTGGAAATCTCTGCCCTTTCCCCCAAATTACTGGACTAATCCTCCCACTCACTAGCCTGTGCAATCACCCAGCCTATAAAAACTAACCACATCACTCTGGGGACTGCTCCCACCTTCTCAGATGGCCCACACTCTTGTCTGTGGAGTGGGTTTCTCTCTAAATAAGTCCACTTCTTACCTATCACTTTGTCTCTCACTGAATTCTTTCTACAGCGAGACATCAAAAACCCGAACCTCATTAAGACCTGAGACCAGGGGCGTGACCTCAGTTAAAAGACTGTGGATTCAAGTCCCAGTCTGAGTTACACAGTCTCACCATCAGGGAAAATTCAAATTTCTGCTTTTAGGTTCCCAGCAAAAGATGGCTGGCCTCTGAACAGGAAGAGAAGGCCACTGAGGCCCAGGGAGCACGTGTTCTCACAGAACATACAGGAGGCCAGGGGCTCCTGAGGGCTGCAGATTGCGCCGACAGGACTGGAGCCAGCAGCACCGGTTGCCCTGGATCCCAAGGACACAGGTCCTGTGTAGACAGTAAACTAAGCCTGAAAGAGCTTGGATATTAGACAAGCTCGAGGGCTAATTAGCATGTTAAATGTAGTCCGTGGGGCATAAACTCCTACAAGCCCAGAGGGATCTACCATTTAGTGCACCAACCAAGCACGGCAGCCATTTACACAGGGGCTGTGAGGACTGTGAGCACTACTCACCTCCCAACACGCTCCTTTTACCTCCCAGATGTGCTGGGCTGGTGGGGGGACATGGATGGCCCCTATTCATTACCCTGGCCCTACGTAATGTGCCAAGGAACTGGGCACCTGGCTTGGGGCAGGCACTGCCTCTGAGAGCCCAGAGCTTTGAAACGGCACAAAGCAATGAATTTCCTAAAGGGGCAGAAGAGCAAGGGATGGGGGCAAAGAACACAATTAGCATATGGAAAGACTTAGAGTCTGGAAAACATATTCAATGCTTCCCAAGGCAGTCTCAGCAAGATTCTTCTGGAAGTTTGGATGGTGGAAAAATGCAAGAAATACTGTGCTGAGGTGAGAGTGACAGAGACGAGCCCAAACATGATCTATCCAGACAGCATGGAAGTGTTTGTGTCAACCAACAGTGTGGGATAAAGCAGCCCTGCTGTCACCCTGCCAAACCCTGACCCTCAGAAGTTCAAGGCACAGGCTCTGGAGTCAGTGAGACGCAACCCCGTGACCATGGCACACCCCTAAACCTCCCTGAGCCTCAGTTGCCACCTCGGACACAGGGATACTCAGAGTATGGAGCTACTTCCCCAGATGGCTGTGAGGATTAAATGGAAAATGCAGGTGAAAGCCCTCCACCTGATCCGAGACGCCCGTGAGTTGTGGCTATCAGCCACAGCTTTAGGCTTAGCCTCTCTCCGAGCTCCTGGCACTTAGAAAGACTGCTCTCCCTCCATGATGTGAGTGAACTACGATCCTCTCCTGTCCCTCTAGTCATCTGCACCTAAGCATCATCGTTGATGTGTGCACACCTGCCTGTGTGTGCATGCATGCGTGTGTATATGCATGCCTGTGGGTACTGTACGAAGTGGGGGACACTGACTGTGGCCTAAGCAGGGCCTGTGTGCCCTCCTTTGGGTATGTGCCCACACATCAAAGGCCATAGGAACCCTGGTCAGCTCAGCCCACTCCCAGCCAGTGAGTGCCCCGCAATGCTCAGAGATGCCATGGCTGTGGACCAAAGGAGCCCATTCATAGAAGGCAAGGCCAGCCAGCCCAAGGTCCAGATGGTTTGCATCTCGGCATCTGGGCACATCTCACACCCTGGTCTCCGCCAGAGCACCAGGAGAAACACTGCAGGCTTGTGCCCCGGGAGGAGGCTCCTTGGCCACAGGACCCGGCTGCTGTACCTTCCACCAGGCAGCAGCATTTGGTACCAGGCCCTGCCTGGAGTGCGGTCCTCAGCCATTATGACAGCTGCTGCTGCTGTTGACACTGAAACAGTGACAAATTCATCCTTCTGACAAGATCCCTTTAAATAATTCACAGGGAGCTGGGGATTAAGACACTGTTTCTCTCTGTCTCTGTTGAGATTTAAAACACCTCCAGCTGGGGTATTTAAAGAGCATATAATGGGCTACCCTTCTTGGGTCGCCCCTCCCCCTTTTCCTCCTCTTTCCCATTTCCCAAATTCACC